>JBBMJY010000014.1:7081040-7111105 GCA_037833715.1 Toxotes lorentzi
CCGCAAATTCAGCTCTCCATCTCCCCTGTTTTGCAACCAGACCCCTCTTCCTGTCATCCACCCGCGCACACACACACACACACACACACACACACACACACACACACACACACACACACACACACACACATACACAATACACACTCTCCCTGTTGGGATAATCTCTGGTATTCTCTTCCTCTCTCCCTGTCTTTCTCTCACATTGTGTTTCTCCTGTCTGAAGTATGTGGGGTGCAGAGCAGCACGCTCTCTCTCTCTCTCCTTCTCATTCCCCACCTCTCTCGCTCTCTCTCCTCCACTCTCGCGGCTCTCTTCGACTGAGCTCTCGCTGGTAGACCGGGAGAAGGAGGAGGGAGGCGGGAGGAGGGAGGAGGAGGAGGTGGTGGAGAGCGCGCGAGATAGAGGAGGGGGGGACATGGCAATGGGGGGATGCGGAGAGAGAGATTTCTCTCTCTCCCTCTCTTCTTCGTGGCCGTCACTGGGCCCCAGAAACAGGAGCGTGTGGTTCATTTACAGGTAGCGGCTGTTTCCTCATTCATTGGCTGGCTATGGATGTGAGGAGAGGACAATGGAGAGAGGGGAGAGGTAGATGATGCTATTGAGAGGCCGTGCCTTTTCAAAGACAGACTAATAAGCTATGTATTCTGTGCGTGCGTGTGTGTCTCTGAGTGTGCGCGTGTCTAAAATGTGTATTTTTCCTATGCATGTGAATATCTGTGGGATGGAAGTTGCTATTGAATGGAGTCTCTGCAGCATGTTTATTTCTGTGTCTTCCTGCCGTGTGTCTCTGAACGCGTGTGTGTTAGTGCGTGAAAGGGAGCACATATTGATGCATTTCAGTCAGACAGTGTGGGTGTATTTCATTCTCTTTGAGTCATGATTTCTTTAAGCAGATATTTTTCATTCACCAGGACTTCCCATTTGTCCCTGTTCCTTTAAAAACGCTATTGTCACATCCTGTATTTTTTATGTATGCCACTGTATCATTAAAAATGTGTGGTGTTTTTACTGTACAGAAGGATGAATGTGAATAAGTCAATAAGTGGAAAGAGTTCGGTTTGTCAGCTCCCTTAAAGCTCTAATTTGAGATACCGGTCATTTCTGTGCATGTCTGTGTGTGTGTGCATGCATTTGCATTTACGTGCGTGTGCATGGCACAATATACACTGAATAAAATATATGTGGTGTTCACATATAAGTGTATACGTCATTGTGCTTGATTGCTGTGGGAGTATCTCTCCTGTACATATATCTATGTATATGTACTCATCCACAGCGTGTCACTAACATCACTAGTGGTGTGTGGGTATTGTCCCCACATAGCCGGTGTATCTGCATGTGCATTCAGCAGGTGAATGGTTAAAATGCTGCCTTTTTTCTCAGTAATTGTGGATAGAAGAGAGGATGACTCAGGAGGGTACATAATAACTCTGGTCTCTAGTAGGCTTACAGCTCCATTGCAGCCAGTTCAGAGAGAGTGTGTCCTACTAGCCAACAGAGATTAACTAGGGATGTTTGCGCTTTTTATGCCTCTAATTGGCCAGGCCACGGTGATCAATATGGTGACAGACGAGCTGAACAGTTTTATGTATGTAAAGTAAACAAGGTGTGTTACTGCAAGCCAGCAACACAACTTAGAACCACCTGAAGGACCAACACTGGCCATGTTTCCCCCTTGTAGAAATGGATGGATGAAGAACCCGATGGATCCGTCCACCCACTCCGTGTTACTTTGATCCTCAGAGAGGGAAAGCATGATGGAGGACAGGGTGAGAGAAAAAGGAATGAGGTGTGAGGAGCAGATGGCTGGAAGGCGGCTGTGCGTTGGCGAAACAGTAACATTGATGGAGAACACACAAGGGATGGACCTCAGTAGGGGAAACTAGCAGTCGTCTGTTCAGTGCTAAAGTTACGGCTTGGTGTCGAAGTCTGGATCTTCAGGCCTGTTGGACGATGCTCATGACTCTGCTATACCTCCATGATTCCACAACCAAACTTTGTTTATTGCATTTGCTGTCTGACTAAATACGCAAGAACTCGCTGCATCTGCACTAAAAGAGAAAGTGTGTAAAATAATATTATGGTGTTAAACTTATTTTAGGTTGGATGGATGCGGTCTGCTGCCAAACTCAAGTTTGCTGCCTGAAACATAAAAGTGAAACAAAATGTTGGCATTTTCAAATGATTCATGGCCGAGTTACCCTGATGAAAGCCTGGCTGCAGACCTTATAGCCAGGCAGCCAATCAAATTGTTGTGTTTAGGTTTAGGTTATAGATAGTTAAGGTTCGATTTAGCACCACTGTTTGCGTTTTGTGTCTGCTAACTCAAGTAAAGGAGGCAGAATTTGTGTGTAGCCTGACACGTTTGAATTCCAGCTACATTTGCTACTTTCCCATTGGAAATCACATCCTTGAGAATACCCAGCATTCTCACTGGATTATTCTGATAGTCAAGCTATCTCTATAAATACAGGCAATTCTTCAGCCAGGCCACTTGCTGTGTTCACCCATAGTTCAGCCTTTCTAGGAAATCATATCCTTTGATTTGATTTCAGTTGGAATGTCAATTTGAGTTTACGTTGAGGAGCACAAACTAACACAGAAATGAGCAGCCTGGGAAAGAAATAGCTCAAATTCCTCTTACATCATACAGCTAAGTTCAAGCCTCAGGCTCAGAAGAGAACCAGGGTGAATTTACACTGTTAGAAAGTCAAGTCCAGAAAAGAGTCATGAGATGTGGCCGTGTGTGGAGTCTATTTAAACAGTTCTATATTAGTGGAAGGGTTGTAAACCAGCTTGGCCAAAAGTCCCAGACATGGTAATAGAATAATGAAGGAGCTTGCTGGGCCAGCCGATACACAACTCCAACCGTCTCATAATAAGATTGCATCACGAATGTCTGTGATCGCTGTTTCTGCCCTCTCAGGCTGTAGTCTTTGAGCGAGAGGAGCTGTTTGTGGAGAGAGATTAGAGGCCTGTCCGACTTCCTCTTGTACATAATTTGAAGTGTCATGTATGACCGGTGGTGGTGCGCTGGAGTCAGTAAAGCAGTATCCTTGCAAAAGCTGCCAGAGGCGGTGAAAGCCAATGCAACGATTTAGGTACATTTGGAAGTTTCCATTATCAGTGAAGTGTATGTGTACATTTTTCTTATGTGCCGTTCCCCCCGGCCCAATGCTTGTCAGCTCTAGCTGGATTAGTCCATAGTACGGAATGTCATCTCATGTACACTTCCTCCCATTGTGACACTAACTGTATTCCTGCCATCAACCTCTTTTGTGCAACAGTGCTTTTTGTATGACATTCTCAATCCAAGCTATCTTTTGCTGCAGTGTGATTTCATAATGTGATGCAGTATAGCTGTTTTCCACTTTCAGAAAACGCTTTATTTGCATGACAATAAGACTTTTCTGTTGCTATAGAAGTCATATGGCTCTCTTCCTCTCCGATTCTTTCTCTTTTTCCTCCTTGTCTTTCTCCATCACCGTCTCCCCTTCTCTTCTCCTCTCTCTTTACTCCCTCTAAGTGACTACATCATTAAGGAGAAGACAGTGCTCCTACAGAAGAAAGACAATGAGGGCTTTGGCTTCGTGCTTAGAGGAGCCAAAGGTGAGCCTGTTCTCCACAATTTTCCATATATTCCTCAGTCTCTATAGATTTCTCAGTCTCATATGCACTTTTTCTCTCTTTCTAATCTCTCTATCCATCTCTCATTTTCAAACCCATGTTGCTGTTATCTGTGTCCACTCGTGCTCATCCTTTTTGTCTTATCCTCCTCAGCTCAGACTCCCATAGAGGAGTTCACTCCAACGCCAGCTTTCCCCGCGCTGCAGTACCTGGAGTCTGTCGATGAGGGGGGCGTGGCGTGGAGGGCGGGCCTTAGGATGGGGGATTTCCTCATCGAGGTAAGGACAAGATGCATTTTTGATGGATCGTTATGCAATAAGCACAACAATCTACACAACGCACAGAATCACATTTTGAGGAAGATGCTCAACACACATCATTGGTGCTTTCTTGACTGACACATACTAAATGCAATAAGTGCAGCCATGTTGCTCTATGAATGTCAAAAGTCCTTCTGGGAAATGTAAGAAATGAGGAAAACGTTGACCAGGCAGGCTGAGGAGAAGGGATTCCACCAAAACAAAAACTACATTGGAAGTCATTTCAAAATGACTTCCAGGATGCACTGAACCGAACATGACAGATCGATGATATCTGCAGGGCTGACAACAGAAACATCTTGTAGTAAATACCAGTTTGACAGAGCACACAATGTTTAACATTTTTAAAGAATGTCAGAGGTGTTGATCCATTTCTTTGGTAATTTTTCAGACCTTAATTTCTAAATATACTGTACAATCTGTATGTAGTGTATTTTAGTCAGAGTTGGTTGCACTTGTGATGTCTGTTCCTCATTGATGAAGCACCAGCAATTCAAACGGCAACTTTCTGGCCTTTTTTTTTTTTTTTACCATTAAAAGTCCTTTTATTTCGCCTTGAAAACTCTTTCTAAAAATGGTGATTGTCAAATCTTTATTAAGTGTGACACATACAGCTAATTGGTATTCAACCTTATATGACTCACTTATGTAGCTGCCCAGGCCTTTGTAACTGTGATTTACTGTAGTCGCTGCCTGAACTGCTGGTGCACCTGTCGAAAACACCTCCAAATTATGTGTTTGAGGCTAAGTCTTAAAAACAAAATGTGTACCAAACATGAAAAAGCTACAACATCAAAGTGAACCTGTGGTCACAAGTGGACCCTCAATGACTCTTTGTTTTTTGTGTCTACAAGAGTTGATTTTTCATTTAAATGGAAATTAATGCAACGCACCAGCTCATTCTGCATTCAGTCCTTCTGTGTCTTTGTGTCTGTCAGGTAAATGGCCAGAATGTGGTGAAGGTTGGCCACCGGCAGGTGGTCAACATGATCCGACAGGGCGGCAACAGTCTCATGGTGAAAGTCGTGATGGTTGCTCGAAACCCCGAACTGGAGGACACTACTCGGAAGAGGGGTAAGAGTCAAAATTTCCTCATATGTTGTTTCCATCCCATGTGTATGATGTGATGACAACCCTGATTGCATGTTTACTTCACCCTTAAAGCCGTTTGCTGTGTGGTTGTCTTTGGTGACTGCATGTTTATATGAGAATGCTAAACATTAACTCTGAATTTGGCTGGCTTCCCTTGGCAGCCCCGCAGCAGACTAAAAGACTGACTCCTCCTGCCATTGCCCTGCGCTCCAAGTCAATGACATCAGAGCTGGAAGACATGGGTAAGATGGTAGAGGGGACTAAAGACTGAAATCAAAGAATAAAAAGGAGGGGAGGCCTGGGAAGAACATATAAAAAATACATAAAATTTATGTCCTCTGCATTTTTTTAATTTGGAGGGGGGGTTGTCACATTGAAAAAGCTTCTCTGCAGGATGGTGGTACAGTACTATGGCACTATTAGGGAAACACGGCATTAAATATTAACCGAGTTGATGCAGAAAGCCAAGAAAATGATGTAGCATGGGTGCGATTTCATTTCTTTCATTAGAAGTGGTTTGATGGGAAGTAGTCTTTTGATTCATTCACACTTTTGATATTACCCAGGAAGAGCAAAGGTGATAACTAAACAATGAAGTTAAGCGATATAAAAGCAATTGCATGTTGTGATGATGACTGATGCCACCAGTCACAAACCGCTCTTTGTTTTGTTTTTTTCCTCTGAACCAAATGTGCTGCATTCAGTGGACAAAGGTGGGAGAATTATGGATTTGTGTGCTCTCATTGTCATTTCTGTCCCCATCACCATCTCTCTCATCACATCAGCGTTCACATCATCACATGTGTCTGAGTATGTATTTCATCCTTTCATCTGCTTTATACACATGACCGAACAGCAGTTCTAGTCACACCTAATTTCTCTTTCCCGAATTATGTATGTGACAGCTGCCTCCCCATGGAAAAAGAAAGCAGGTGAATATCAGACTTTATCATTACCCCCCATCAGCCCCTGAGCTTTAATTAAAAGTAAGCTTGTTTGATGCTCTCTTTTTTTCCTCCTCCTTTTTCAGACTACGAGTCCTCTCAGGGTCCTGATAAGAAGAGGACAGTCTATCAGATGGCACTAAGTAAGAAATCACTCTCACCGTTCTTGTCATACTGTAAGAGGGTGTTTTTAAACCTTAAGGGGATATGGGAGGGCTCACTGAAATCCTCCTTTTCATGTTTCTCCCTTTATTTTATGCTCCCTCTCACTGCCTTTCTACCCTGCCCCTGCTTTGTCTTTGTTTTAGATAAACTGGATGAAATCTTGGCTGCTGCCCAACACACTATTACATCAGACAACCAGGGCCAGAGAGGTCATGGGGGCAAGAGGGACCGGAGCAAGAGCATTGTTCCCAATGTCTCCAATGAGGTACTGACTGGAATTGAAAGGAAATGGTCCTAGTTAGGTCATTACCATAACATCCTGTTAGCTTCTTAGAATTGACCTGCATATAATCTACAAAATATTCGAAAATACTGAACACATATGGGCCTCTTTCCCAGTCCTGCAACATTAGATTCACATGTACAACAGAGTTTCTCCACTGCTTTAGGATGCAACACATATTTAGTGAAGGAGATGACTAATGCTATCAAAAAAAAAAAAAAAATCCTATCTATAAATCAGCTTGGTCTTTAGCTTGTTTTTAGCCCTGTGGGTTGTCCTGCCCTCGCTGCACTTTAGAGAAAATGATTGACAATGGACCACCCACATCAAAACATTTGTTTAACTGTGAGTCAGGTTGGTCCATTCATCTGTTGCCTGATAGACTAATACTCCGACTGACTGGTTTGTCTGCATTGCATTTCACTGTATATCAAATCAATATCGGCTTAACAGCCTTCATCAGTTTTATTTGATTATATTTGAGTAAATGTTTCCTCTCCTCTCTTTACTCCCTCCTCTTTCCTTGTTTTTCAACACCTGAAGCAACCCTATGAGCAGCAGTCAACAGTGAGTATGGTGCAGCAAGGACCAGGTTTTGCCTACAACCAAGCTCATTTTCAACCAGGCCACGGTCCTCAGCATGCCGTCATGATGCGTCAAAAATCTATTGGTAATGGCAACTGTCATAGACAGATTTCTGCCAGCTCAGTTTATGAGTGTCTGTTTATAACTGCCTGTGTCCGTGTGCTCAGGTGTAACAGAGGAGGAAAGGCAGTACCTCCACCCACCTGCTATGAAGCTGGCTCGCAGCCTGTCAGTGCCGGGACCGGAAGAAATCCCACCACCCCCTAATACATCCGCTCCAGAACCGCCTTTATCCGCAGGCCCTCATCCTGTGAGAGGGCCTGCTATGCCCATACCCCCTGTATCTCAAGCCCACTACCAGCTCCACTCCCAGCCAGGGCATCCCACTCACGCAGGCTGGGAGAGGGGAGGCCCAGGTGGGATGAACCAGCAGGTCATGGTCCCCACCCTCAGGAGACAATCGGAAGGACTGTGTGTCAGAGAGCAGGAGGCCCCCAGGAGAGGTGGTGGCAAGCTGGGTGGGCTAAGGAGAGGCTATAGCAGCGCTACACCACCAACAAGTGCTAAGCCTAAGGCCCAACAAGCACCACAACATCACCAACACATGGCTAACCAGGAGCAGAGTGGAGGGGTTGGCAGGGGGGCAGCCAGAAGGGGTGGTCGAGGAGCTCTGATGAAGCAGTCGAAAGTGGAAGATGGGCTACGACAGCACAGAGGAAAAGGAGGTGCAGCCAAAGAAAAGAGCTCCATCCCCATCCCCACCATCATCGTCAAAGCGCCTTCCACCAGCAGCAGTGGCCGAAGCAGCCAGGGTAGCAGCATGGAAGCCGAGACCTCCCAGGATGTAGAAGACCACACCTCAGCAGATGCAACCCCAGACAGCCCCAACCCCAGTCTACCCTCACCGCTTACCTCCTCGCCACCTCAGCCCCCTACGTCCACTTCCTTGCCTTCATCAACTGTTGCCCCTTCTGTTTCTTCACAGCAAAACCTGGAAAACTTGGATTACTCTTCACCATTTGGTACAGCCTTTGGGGGAGGAAGAGGAGGAGGAGCGCGCAGGGAAAGGGAGCGGTTCCGAGATATGAGAAGGAAGAGCGCTTCTTTCTTCCTCTCATCTGAGGAGGACATTCAAGGAGAGGCAGGGGGAGGACCAGGAGAGGGAGGAGGAGCACTAGGTGTGAGAATTCAACCATTGCAGGGCTCACAAATGGAAATACCGACGCCTCGACTCCGGCCCTCCAAGTCTATAGATGAGGGCATGTTTTCTGGAGACAGCTACATCAGCTATTCCAGCAGCATGCCCCCAGCCTTTGGCCTGCCTGAGTATTCTTCCCCCATCCTCGCACAGGATGGACAGCCCAAGTCAGCTCCCTCAATGTACGGCTCCCAACCGGCTACTACCTTCATCCATCCACTTACAGGGAAAGTTCTTGACCCTTCATCCCCACTTGGCCTGGCCCTGGCTGCAAGAGAAAGGGCCTTAAAGGATGACCGCAGGACGCGCCGAGAGGAGAGACATTTTGGTCGGCAGCTGTCCACAGTAGGAGCATTCCCCACCCCAGTTCAGACTCCAACTCCTTCCCTATTCGCAACCCCTACACAATCGGCCTACACTTCCCCAGTGTCTCTCCACCTAAGCTCCCCCACCGCCACAACCTCACCTGCATCTCTGAGCCGGCCACAGTCACCAAGGATATTACGTTTGGGAGGAGGGGGTGGGGAGAGGATAGAGAGAGAAAAAGAGGGAGGACCTAGAGAGGGTCTTAGAGTTCGCTTCTCTGAGGACAGAACCAGTCAGTATTCAACCCAGTATTACCCACAGAGTCCCAGGGAGAGGGAGAGAGAAAAGGAAGTGTATGACAGCAGACCTGCTCAACCCATACAGCCTCCTCCACCTCCGGCTCAACCTGCCCCCCGCAGACCTTCCTTTCTGCAGATGGAAAGTGCTCCCAACACCAACTATATCCCTCAGTACACTGTCCCCACAGCCCCAGCACAGACACATGAACCTATGGGAGACATGAGAGCAGGGGCGGGTGGAGGTCTAGGACTGATGGTTCTCCCTCCACCAGCTCCCTCAATAGACGCAGATGACGAGTTTGTCTTTGCAGATCCCTTGCCCCCTCCTTTACCATTTGCTAATGGTAAGAACGAGAGAGTCCAGGAGTTTCATCAGCGGGATCACCACCCGAGTCAACACTCTGCTGCTGTTGCTCCACCCCCTCCACCACCTCTTCCATCTCCCAAGCCCTCAAATGTTCCCCAACCCTCTCCCCAGGGTGGTGACTCTGCTGCTTCCAGCCTTACCTCCTATGACAGCGAGGTGGCCAACCTCACACAGTCAGCTCTCTCTCCAACTTATCCGTCCCCGCAGATATTTGGCCCTTCCTCCACCACCACTGCCACCTCTGCTGCTGCTCTGCCTCCTACATCACTACACAGACCCCAGCCCATGTCCCATTCTCATCCCTATTACAGCAGCTCTAATGACCCCTCAGTAGGTGGTCACACCCCGGCCCAGGACAGAGGCACAGCCGCCCTCACCACCACTATGACCTATGCTACCACTACCATGACAGCCACTGCAGCCGCCGCCACCACTACAACTTCACCGGCATCCTCTGACTACAGCATGACCATGGCTGGGCCCAAGGCTGCCCACAGCACAGGGGGCAAAGCTGCTGACCACACTCATCACACAGCTATTATACCGAAAAGCGGAGACTGGCAAGAGGCTGTGGTGGATTCTGGGATTGAGGAGCTGGACAGTCACAGCAGTAGTGACCACCATTTAGAAATGCTGGGACTGAGTGGGCTGAGAGGAGAGAGGGGAGGGGTCGGAGGAGACGTGCGAGGAGGAGAGGGAGAGAAAAGTGGTGAACATCAGGATCCTTGTACAACCTACTCAGGTGGGCAAACATTTGAGGTGCACAGTGCCAAACTGGCAAACCCTGTGTTTCCAAAGATGACTCATTACAAGGAGGGGGGAGGGAGGGGCCAGTCTGTAGCACTACGTAGGCAGAACAGCACCAACCCTGCTCCCTTGCAGTTGCAGAGACAAAGCAACCCAGAAGATGCCAGACTAGATGGCGCTCTCGTAGATGAAAGGAGGCGCAAGCAGAGCCGATCCAAAATGGAGGACGGCTTTAGCTCCGCCCTGGCTGCCTGCTTAGAGAGACCTATGGAGAATCGGTCGGTGGTCTGGGGTGAGGTCGAGGAGCATGAGCAAGGTGGAGGAGTCCAGAGAGGTGGTATGGTTTTGGAGGGACGCAGGCTCCACTCACCTCTTTCAGGTGTGAAGGCCAGCATCATCACCGAACTGAGCTCGAAGCTTCAACAGATGAGTAGCATGAAGAGCATGGATGACTGGAGCCACACTCCCAAGTCACCCACCATGCATAGGTTTGTTTGTTGTCCTTGATATTAAAATGACCCTTGCATATCAGCTTATTTTAACTGAAGTTTGTTGTTAAAATTTAAAGTTCACAGGTTCATTTTTGTGTCTTTCAGGTATTCAGCGGATTTCACCGATGCATTTCACAGCCCCCCTACTGGCCGCTCCACCTCGCCATTACCCACCTCCTCCCCACAGCACCGTCAGATCCTGACACCCAACCTGTCAGCCACCCCTTCTGTCTCCCCTTCCCCTCAAGTACCAGTTCAGCGCAACTGGACCCGATCCCCATCCCCACAGTTGCCCACCTCTCCGGTTCATTCTCACCCTCCCCATTCCCCAACCTTCTGCCCATACCCAACATCACCCAAGCATCGGTCCAAGTTCCGCAGGCAGACTTTTGATTTCAAGTGCAGTCCCACTAAGGAGATGCGGTCTTCAGTCTCTCGGCGCCGTGCTCCAAGCCCCCTTATCTATAACACCGAACAACCAAACCCTACCCCACCCAGACCTTCCTCACTCCCCATACTTCCCAGCACACCAGTCTACAACAACCCTTTTGACTTCCCTGGGCCACTCACTCCTCCATCTCCTGGCCTTCCTTTAGGAGACACCTACAAGCCTTCCACACCTCCGTTGTTCTCCCCGTCTGGTGTGCCAAGTCCAAACCCCCTACTTGTCTCCCGCTCTCTCTCCCCGACCCATTTTCTCTCTGGAGCCTCCTCCCCCATGCATTTGCCCCCCAGCCCATCTTGTCTCAACTATCCCCATCTCACCCCTCCACCACCAGCCAAACCCTTTGCCGTCAAGCCCCTGCCCTACTGGACCAAGTACGACGTGGCAGACTGGCTGGCTTATCTAAACCTGGGTGAACACAGAGAGCGTTTTATAGACAATGAGATAGATGGATCGCATCTGCCTTCGCTCACCAAGGATGACTTCTTGGACCTGGGAGTGACACGTGTGGGACACCGAATGAACATCGAGAGGGCTCTGAAGAAACTCACTGACAGGTGAGGGAGGACAAATAGACTCTGGAACACGTAGAGGCAACGGGGTCAAAATATGAAAAAGGAAGGTGAAGGAAAGTCAAAGTGTCTCATTCCTTCCATACAAGTTAGCTGGACCATCCCCTTTCCTCATTAGATGTATATAATTTGTTAAGCTATCCCATCTTCCCTCCATCCTTTTCTCTTTCTTTTTATTAATCTGTTTTATCAACCCCATTTAGTTTGCTCTGTCTTTATTTAATTTCTACCCATTCTTATTCTTTGATTTGCCCTCCTTCTCTCCCTAGGCGGTTCTCCTCTCCTTTGCATGTCACTACTTCTCCCCAAGACACAGACTGAGGGAGTGAAGGGGGTGATTCAATGATGAGAGAAAGGGAGAGAAACAAATTGACAAAGATGAACAATAACAGAAGACATGCACGAGAAGAACAGTGGACATCAACAGGTTGCGTTGAAGACTAAGGGCTGGATGTGTGGGGGAAAGTGTTGTCTTACAAATTTGCTTCACATGTAGAGAATATTGGCAAGAAATTTTGTGAAATGACGTCTGGTCAAGAAAGGGTATGAAGAAAATCAAAATATATGAATATGATGCTCTTCAACAAAAAATACACTTTAAAACTTTTGATGGACAGGCATTTACTTAACACACCGTTTTGTGCTGTAAAAGACAAACACACAAACATACACACTCATACTCTCACACACACACTGACAGATGGGTTCTCACACCATCTGCTGCTTAGAAGCACGGAGAAAACTTCAGTCTGATTTCAAAGAAAAGTTGAAAAGTTGCTGCTTAAAGGGTAAACCCCAATAAAGTGTTACTGATTGTGGCTTCTGGTGGAAACAGAAACCTTAGAGCCACATTCCTAACATCAGTTTTGTAACTTTAAGCAGGTCAGAGAATCAAATGGCTGTGAGAACCAGAGCCAAAGTCCAACTACGAGAGAAAGGCTTTTGTTTGTAAATGATAATAGAGGAAAATGATAGACAACAATAGTATTCTTTTTATATATTTGCCATATTCTCCCCAAAGGATGCCCCAGTAAGCTTTGTATGTATGTACTTTGCAAGCACTAAATATATCTTACATGTTAAACGGGATTCACTATTAGTAGAACCATTTGTTTTGTACTAAGTGCTGATCGCAATCATTCATTTCAAACTGGTCAGGGTATTTATAACTGTTGAAGTTGTGAATAATGAGGACATAGAGATGTTGAGAAAGTACTGTTGGGAAATGACCTTTTATTATTTTCCTGCTTATTCCACAGAAAGGAGAGAAAATATTGGAGAGGATTTTAAAAGGGTTTGCATGTCATTTCAAACTGCAAATCACTCTTAGACTTTATTGGCGTTTATGGCCATAGCACAGGGCGAGGGATGGATCCATCCTCTTTGATGCCATAATTTTGACCGCTCTCTCTCACACAGCAGGTGCAGTGATCAAAAAGGGCTTTTTACTGCTTCTCTGTCTGCCTGACTTCCTCAACCTTCAGCCTCTGTGAGTCTGTGTGTCTGATTTTGTGCGTGCGTGTTTGTCTGCCTGCGTTGGTGGCTAAATGCTTTCCCTGACCTACAACTTTCTCTTTCTAATGCCTTTTCCAAAACATGTTTATAACGGTCAGAAAACATGGACCCCCACCCCCACTCCCCCCAACGACCAGTTGACAATCCCAGTGTTTCCCTGTTCCACACATAGACCCAAAAAAGGAAATACTCTGACCCACTTTTCAAAAATGTTTTTTTCAGAGTGAAAACTAAAGGTAAATACTATATATGTTACATAGAACATGAAAACCTTGGATCTTTTTATTTATTTGTTTATTTTTGCCAGTTTAGCCACTCCTTGCAGTGAATTCAACTGTTAGGTAAAAACACATCAGTTATAGATCTATATGTAATTATGATGATGACAATAATAACATAAAAATATAGTATAATAAAGATAATAATATTAAGTATGTAAACATTTTTAAGAATCTCCGTCTTCCAAATAGTGTGGACAAATTCTTTGAAGCTTTGTTTGGTTTATGTTTTGTTTGGGGTTTTCTGTAAATGCTTTCTATACTGCTCGCCCTGTGGTGACCCCAGTGAAGCCGACACATGTTAGTTAAAGTATATTCTCTCTATGTGAGTTTTAAATTATGACTCTGTATTCTCATGCTGAGTTGCCTCAATGCTATTTCATGATGGATGCTATTCCTGAGAAGTGAAAGGACTGAGCAGTAGTGTAGAAAGCATTACATACTATGATTTAAAAGAGTATTTTAGGTCTAGTGAAATGCATTATGAATATGACTACATACAGTATGAGCATAAATATGCAGAGATAAAAGGTATATATATAAATATATATAAATATATATATAAATAAAGTTTTGTTTTCAATAAAAAAAAAAACAGTATTTACTGATTAACAACATGATAGAGGTACAACTAAGGTGTTGAAATAAATGCTAAAATAAACTATGGCCCTGCCGTGATTCTCATTTCTCCTTGGATTCCCTCTTCTGACAGATTCACATAATGATCCAATTTAAAGTGCTGTGTTTGAATTGAGTCATTTGGCAGCAGCTCGTATCAGCCCTGCGGTGGTTCAACACAACATTGTTTCCAGGTCCAGGATTATTTTCCCATCAGGCTCGGTGAGCTACAGGCACAAAAGAGTGGAGCTCATGGGGAGGGAGAAGATGAGATGGCTTAATTCGAAGCAAGCAGTGGCTGGATTCATGCACCAAACCGAGACATGCCAGTAAGGCATAGAGAACAATGAAAGACAACTTGGAAGCAGATGAATGTGAGATTGTTTGCTTGCGTGGTGGCCAGTTTAAGGTTCACGGTTGAAAACTGTAAATACTGTTTTTTGTTTGTTTGTTTTTTTTAAGATTGTGCCAGTTGTCCAAGTTTCCCCTTTGTATTTCTCTAGTTGGGGTCTGCTGATAGTTAGTAAAATTACAGATACCAGGGCCTGTTTTTCTGCTCTGACAGTATGACAAAAACTTCCACTGGGAAAAACACTTCTCACTGCACATGTAGCTTTAATTAGGTTTAGTCAAAGTATCGTTATTTTACTGTTACGCCATGTGATCTGACTCATTTCACATCACCCCATGCTGTCATTAGTTTTCATGGAGACTGTTTCTTTGATAGAAACTACAGATGCATAACAAATTAAAGCAGAAACCATCATGTGTCTTAGTATACCAATACCTTGGTACAGACGCTACAAGTCTGTGGGCCTCTGCTGGAGATATGAACACCATTCTTTGTAAAGATTAATGAAAGAGGTGGAGAGTGCTGTCTAAACTCCAAAATCCCCCACAGGTGTTCATTTAGGGGGAGATCTACTGCATTTGTATTTGTCATTTTTCTTCATTCAGAGATTTTTCTTTTAATTCTTGTCTGTATTTTCAATGGAGGCTGTTTGCTGTGAGGTCTGTGGAATATGCACAGTAAACGGGGTGTTGGGGGGGGGGGGGTGTTACTCTTTAAATTTTAAAATGTCATTTTCCAGTGCTTTGAACACAACAAACAAACAATATCCAGAGTGGAGGCTGAAATCTCAAAGACAGATATATCTGTCTAAAACCTGGGCATGCAAAGCAGAAACTATCTGCATGACTAGATACTCCTCCTGAGACGAGACATGTTTTTGTAATTTGCGTGATCTGATACTTTAATGTGACCTGGCATCTACTGGAAGAAATGTAAATCTCTTCTAGGACATATTATAACCCTCAAAAAAAAAAAAAAAAGATGGGAAGATGTTAAAGAACAGAAACTACAAATTGTCAAGGTTGACACAGTGAAGTCAGATACTTACAGTATTGTCATTGTGGACTATAGATGCTGGAGTCTAAGTAACATAATTAATAATGTCACAAAAATAAACTTTAAATAACTAAAGGAACATGTTCCAAAGTTGTGCCAAAGCAACCACAACTGTGAAACAGTATATTTCATCTGGTGGGTTGTGTGACCGTGGTCTTTGAGATACTCAGGCTCTGGGTAAGCTGTTAAGATTAAGATTTTTGAAAAGTCCAATGTTATACAGCATTTATTGCCAAAATATGGAGAAATCTATAGCAGATATAGACAGCACTAAACAAACTGTAACTCTGGATGACACTGGTTTTCTCCTTTAGCTCCTAGATAATATCCAGAAGAGCACAGCCCAGAATAAGTAAACACTGTGTGGGTGACCATGCTGCATATTGTACTCTCTTTGACAGGCTCTCTTTCTAGGCCCAACCACAGAGAGAATGGAAGGTCACAGAGGAGCACGGGGCTAATGTGGCAGTTCATGGGACACCCTCAACCCCACCCCTCACTCCTGCTGTCACACGCACCCACTAATAAGCTCACATGACTGTGTGCCCCACTGACATGATTCTGTGACCAACGAACAGTCAAAATGAAGGTTCAGCGTCTCATTAGCACCATATTGAGAGAGACAGAGGGAGGGACGGGGCAGGGAGAGGGAAGGAGGGGGATTCCTCCAGCTGTTTTTCTAATAGCAGAGTGGAGAGAAAGTGAGAGGGTGATAGTCAAAGAGGGGCAGGAGATCTAAACAGCCTGATAGGAAGAAGCCACAGTGAGTTAAAGAAGCAAAGGATGGGGTTAAAGTAAGGGAACAGAAGAGAAAGAGGAAGAAGATCTCATGCGGGAATGACTGTGAAGTAGAATATCACAGTTGAAGGGGGAGTACGGCAAGAAAGGTAAGTTTCTTCCTCCTTTTTTGTTTGCCCCGAAGCCAATTAGCGGCAGCGTGATTACCATGCAAATGCTTTGATTTGTTTAATTTTTTTTTCTCTTTCTGCGTGCTCGCATTGTCATGGTGTCCCACGCCCACTTTCAGATCAACAACGTGTGTGTGTGTAACTTTAAGCGCCAAGGGATAATTGGGTCAGTGAGAGAGGAGAGAGGGAGAGAAGCATGTGTTAGAGGAGGAGAGGCACACTGGGAGAGGGGGAGACGGACAGAGAAATGGAGAGAAATCCTCAGTAGCCCTTCAACTACAGTAACAAGTGGTCACTTGAGTAATCACTGGTGATTCAGAGAGAAATGTAAGTGCTGGGTGCTCACAGGCATGGCTGCTCTGCTGCCACTTTTTTCTTCTTTTTGGCTTGTGGATGCATTTTTTTTAAATCTGGCATTAAAATACTTTGGTATGAATGCATCTGTGTGATAAACTGTGCTGTCTCAAACCTCTTCTTTTCTTCTGCAACGGAATCAGGATAAAGTTAAAAAAAAAGTGACTGAATGAAGCTTTCAGGAACTTTCTATCATGTTTCCACTTTCAGGAGCTCACAGCAAGCGAGAAAAATGATGAAGGACAGTATAAGTAAGAAGACCAGCTAGCTGAGAGAAAGAAGGTCCTAGCTGAGTCTGACTCTCCGTCATGCTCAGTCTTGTGATGAGGTGTGGTTAGTCACTTTCATATTAGTCAGCCAGCGATGTGTCAGCCCAGACAGAGAGAGGCCTGAATCTCTCTGTCTGAGATTCAGGCCTGCGTCCTTTGCGTGTTTGTGCATGTATCGCCCCTGCTTTTGTTCAGTCTGCGTTCTCCCTCCAATGGATCCACCACATGTGCTTTGCTTTACGTGCTGTGCAAAAATGTTCTGCTCTCAGGACAGTTTAGTCCTTTTTAAATCTCGTTTGTTTGCCAGATCATGAATCTGCCCCTGTTACGCTCTGGCGCTCGTGATCTCTGAATCGATTTGAGTGAGACTGGGAGACAGTTGGTTCTAATAGGCCTTGTATTAATCAGAGCAAAGGGAAAGATGACCTTTCTATGCTGTTTATTTTGGGAAGCCAACAGGAAGAATGCCGGAGCAGCTGTTCTATTCCTGCTGGCAGATCCCACCCCTGTGAATTCCAGTCTGCCACTGCAACGACACTCCCCTTACTCACGCAGGGGGGGGTTTGGATGAATCCGAGTACTGTACAGTGTAAATAACACCTCTTCAGGATCATCAGAAGTTGTTATGGCAATAAGCTCAACAACACACACACGCCCTGAGATAACTTCTGTTATGATTTGGTGCTACATAAATAAAAATGACGTGACTTGACTTGATTCGACACACTTGCAAGCCTTCAGTCGGCAATTATTTCCTATTGGATGTGCTTCATGTGTAGGGGGGAACAGCTCTGTTTATGAGGAAGTCAGCCGGCTGTATCAGTACATTGTCACGTATCAGACATCCAACCGGTTGCATGAAAATTTGTGTCACCTGCCTGCCAATAAAAACTTTACATGCTTGTTATGCATGTTAACCAGTCTGGCAACTCTCTTGTATTACGCAAACAGCTATCTTTTGCTTTCGGATAAAGACACGTTCCCAAAAATGGCGAGCCTCCCCAAAGAACCGCCCGAGGATGCCAAGAAGCAGAGCTTCTGGATGGTGAGGATTATATTTATGATCAAATCTACAAAAACCACCACCCTAGGAATAACTTGTTAATCCATAACAGTGCTCGTGTTCGTCAGTGGCCTGTTATTCTCACTTATCATCACCATATTTCCTGCTCTCTTCCCAGCCGGGGAATTATGTGCGCACAGTGCACCGAACCGATCAGTCCTTCCAGGCTTGCAACGACATTGTGGCCTGCTTCATGGAGAGAGCAAAAGTAGAAAAACAGTACGCCCAACAGCTCAGCCAGTGGAGCACCAAGTGGAAGACCATTGTGGATTCTCGTAAGTACAAGATACTGCATGATGGTTGTACAGCAATGGTGGCCTAAAAGCAGGGAACATGCATTCCCAGGCTTTTTTTGATCATCTCAGCTCTCATCAAGTTAAAATTACCTCTCGAGTCTTATTAAATGATTGCATCTGTGCTCGTTTGAAAATTTCCAGTGGACAAATGGAGGTGATTATTTCTTTATTGTTTCCATGACTCACCCCTGTGATCTGTGTTATTTCATTCCTCCGTCTGTTTTTGTTTTTTTGTTTTTTTTGCTTCCCCAGGGCCACTTTACGGCTCCCTCATGAAGGCGTGGCAAAGTTTCTTCACCTCCACCGAGCGTCTGTCCGCCCTCCACTCCTCCATCTCCCAGTCACTCATCGCTGAGGAAGGGGAACGGGTGAAGACCTGGCAGAAGGAGATCTTTCCAAAGAAAATCTTCTGTGGGTTCAAGGAGAGCCACGACAACAACAGAAGTTTTTCACGAGCGCAGAAACCCTGGTCCAAAAAGCTGATGAAGGTCCAGAACCCATTCATAGTTTACATTTATCTGTGTGTGTGCTTGTAATGGTAGTCATAAGCATCAGTGTCACAAAATCTTTACTCACTGACCACTTCTAGCCTTTTTTAGCCTATGGTCTTTAATAGTAACAGACACAGGAGTGGTAACAATCTTCTCATCTTACTTTTAGCAAGCAAATAGGCATATTTTCCAAAATGTCTGTCCCTTAAGTTATGCATATATTTCTATATATATTTCTTTCTATATATTTATGCTAAGCTAAGCTAACTGTCTGCTAGCTGTAGCTTCGTATTTACCGTACAGACATGAGAGTGGTATCAACTCTCATCTAACTCTGGTCACAGAAAATGATAAAGCATATTTTCCAACAGGTGGATAAGGCCCAAATTGCATACCATAAGTCATGTCAGAGGGAGCAAATGGCGCTCGACAAAGAGAAACAAGCAAATGAAAACTCTGAGATGAGTCCAGAGAAAAAGCAGAAGTTCACAGAGGCCAGAGAAAAGGCCACAGAGGAGAAAGAAAAGGTGAGTACAGATGCACCATCTCACTCCAAGTCAGCCCTTCGTTTTGAATAAGGGATTCATTCGCAGCACATTTAAATTCACAAGTCCTGACTCATGACATGCCACAGAGTTAAATAGGCTGCATTCCAAGAGAGTTTTACTAGCTTGCCGCATGTAGCGATATTTATTCAGCTGAGGAGCTATCAACCCTAAACATGAGCCCCAGCCTTAGATTTCTCTTCCAAGCATTTTCCTTGTATGGAGATGTGTTATTGTTACTCTGCTCAGTGTTTATGGAGCCCAGCATGGGAACAGTGTAGAGCAGCAGATGATTTATACATTTTAGATCCCCCACCATTAAAGCAACACAGTAGATGTTCTTCCTGAGGGAGCGTACAGCAACCTCTCATCATAAAACTGTTCTTCTGAGCTGCCTGCAGACTAGAGATCACTACGAGAAAGCGCTGGAGGATGTGACGTCCTACACGCCTCGCTACATGGAGGAGATGGAAGCCATTTTTGAGCAGTCGCAGGAGGAGGAGAGGAAGAGGATCAGCTTTCTGAAGCAGGCTTTCCTCTCCATCCACAGACATCTGGATGTCACAAACAATGAGAGGTTAGCATGCCATCGGAGGACTGCGTGCTTGTAAAATTTACGTGCGGATGGATGGGTTCATACTTATTGTGTCATGACGAACATAGCTCTATATCCCTGTGTCAGTGTGAAGGCTGTGTACAGTGAGCTCCATCACACTCTGATGTCCATCGATGATCAGGAAGATCTCAAATGGTGGAAGAACAACCATGGTCCTGGCATGCCCACCGACTGGCCAAAGATTGAGGTATGTCGCGAAGTTTCACTCCAAAACATCAAGGACAAAACCACACACAATGGATTTGTACGCACAATTATTTTAAGTGGGTATTTCTACCCTAGACAGCAAGAACTAAATGGGACAGTATCTTCTAAAGAAGAGGTTTTTGTTTTTGCATGAAACCTTTGAACCTTGTTCTCTCAGTGTTTTTCTTCTTCTTTCCTCAGTTCAAGAAAATTTTCAGTGAAAACGTAACATTTTGCAGATCACGTGTT
This sequence comes from Toxotes lorentzi, assembly GCA_037833715.1. NCBI lineage: Eukaryota > Metazoa > Chordata > Actinopteri > Toxotidae > Toxotes > Toxotes lorentzi. The sequence continues at coordinate 7,101,278 of JBBMJY010000014.1, forward strand.
TTCACCATATAGTGACGTTTGTAGAGGCACAAAAACGTTTCCCCTCAGACCCAAAACAAGCTTTAACTGGAGCTGTGTGAAGATTTGCACACTCTCATGCATTCATCATATCTGGTTTACTTCATCTAAAATGTGAAACCCAATCTTTTATCTTTTGCAGGAATGGATCCCTCCAGTAAAAAAGCTAAAGAGAAAGAGAGACCAGAAAAGAAGAGAGAACCGACCGTAAGTATCCATAGTGCTTTTCATATATGGAAACTAATTACATTTATTTTTTAAAAATGCAGAGATGATTTTTCACTACTTAAACGTCCGTGTCTTCTCCTGTTAGTGTGATGATTGGGGGTGTGAAGGTGCGAGCTCTGTACGACTACGTGGGAGAGGAGGGTGATGAGCTGTCCTTTAAAGCAGGTGACACATTAAGTGTGGTGTTCGCAACACTCAGATACATTCATGTGTTACACAGTTATTTTACTGTCGGTGTTAAAGCTACAGTTGGTGAGATTTTTATACAAAATTACAACCATTGTATGAATCTGAGTGGGAAGACAAAAATGCATCCTATATCTCTGAAAGAAGGCTGGTAAACATTCTGTAAGTGGGCTGTGTGAAGTTTACTGATGTTATGCAAATTACATGACTTCTGGGATGGGAAGATGGCGTGAAGTGTCCTGGTGGAGCTTTAAAAGATGAAACAAACTCTTGGGGTGATGTTTTATCAGTAAATAGATATTTTTCTAATGCAGTTGGCATTTTTATTTCATGCTCTGCATATACATCACATAAAACACTAAACACTACAGCACTAAACATAAGTGATGTGACTATTATGTAATTTGCATCCTGCAAAGACAAAAAGCTATAATTATGTTGCATTAGGGGAGTTATTTTGCAAACTGAAGTGCATTTATCTATTTCATTGTGCATGACAAAGCGTTGAAATCCAGAGAGAGTGTGGTTTAATTCTCAGTGCCATTTTGTCTGCCAGAAAACCCACATTTGGACAACTGGCAAACACACCCTCTAAAGGCAAAATCATTTTCAAAACACTCCCCAGGCTGCTAAGTATCTACATCCTCGCTTGAGTGAAAGATTGCACAGATTTAAAGGGTTTGTTTCAGATCCAACATCTAGTGGTCATAAGAGGAAGTACATCTTAAGGCATTCATTCATTAGTTTGAACAGGCTTAGATCTGTAAACTACCTACTCGACTCACAGAGGTTATTTTGGTGTCAAAGTGTCAAATAATGAGCAAGGTGTCCAGAGGGTAAACTCCCCAAAGCTTGTTTCTTTGGACTTTAAGGTCAGCGCAAATTAAAAACATTTGATTCCTTTTGGTCTCAGGTGAGGTGTTCCTGAAGGTCGAAGAGGAGGATGACCAGGGTTGGTGTCGAGGAGTACTGAGTGGGGGGAAGGAGGGCTTCTACCCGGCCAATTTTGCTGTTGTCGAGTGACGTCACACTGTCCAAAATTTTATGTCTTGAACTTATTTCTTGCAAAGAATCTTCTAAAAATAACAGTTATTATCTTTTAACATCTAAGATGTTTCTGATTCTGAGTTAGAATCAGATATAATCTGTTCCCAGATATTTTTAAAATGTAAAGTTTTAAGGCCTTAATATTCTAACCTACTTGGTTTGAGTACTTCTGCAGTATGAGTTAACTTATCAAAGACTAGAATGTACTGTTTGCGCAAGAGTTGTATGTGTATATGCGTGTTTGTGTATCTGCGTTTGCATGCAAGTGTGCACGTTCAAATGAAACACAAGAGAACAGGAAAGAATATTTATTTGCTGTCATCATGTCTGAGTCATTAGATCACTGTAATGAAGATAGCTCATAATGATACACAAGGTTTACTCAGGCACCAGTTTACAATGGTGTACACACAAGGTTAATGTTTACTTAATATGTATTATATAGAAGCACACAGAGGTTACTTTGACTGAGAGGAATGGATTTTCACAATAAAAGTTTGTTGTTTGTTTTGCCTGTGATCCATCTTTTTTACACTATGTTTTTTTTTTGTTTGTTTTTGGCCATGCTAGCCGTGGGGTTCTGTGGATGGCGATGTTTCTTTGGTTGGTCCACCACTTTGGTTCAGACCGAAACATTTAAACAACTACGAGATGGATTGCTAAGACAAGGACTTTGACTTTGACGATCCCGGGTTTGGTACATTTATGCTGCAACAGGATGAATTGTAATCACTTTGTTTGTCCCTTCACTTTTCATTTTGTGGCTTCATCAAGTCTTAATTTAACTTAATTTTAATAGTTTGGTTTATGACCAAATATACTGCAAAACTACTGACATTCCCATCAGACTCAACTGTACTTCTTTTTTGTGCTACTTAGCCTGTTAGCATTCTAACACACTAAACTGAGATGGTGAACATGGTAAATATTACACCTGCTGAACACCACCATGTGATACCATATCTCAGTAGCAACATCGGGACTGATTAAATCATTGGATCCGTGTACATGAAAAAAAATTCACAGAACAGTCAGTGGAAGATCTTTTACTTTGAAAGATTATTGTCCATATTAATAAGCTTGACCTCTGACATGTAACTGCTCTGTTTCTTATTTCAGCTTCGCCTCATTCGCCTGTTTTATTTACATTCGTGAATGTTTAACTAGTCATGCAGTGTGTGGTAAATCTCTGACTAACCACCCAACCTCACAGCTTTACACAAGCACTGCACTACAGTTATCACAGAAAACTCTTGAAGTAAAAACCCGTTGGACAAGATCTCTGAAAAACAAGTAATGACTGACAAGACGTCACACTGTAGTTGAAACATTTCTGAGACCTGGGAGGGTTTTCTGTTTATGATTGCATTGTACGGACAGCATTCAAAAGACTCTCCATGTGTAAGTACACCTTATGTATGTTTATTTTTAGAGGACTGTCTAGATTATGTTTCTTTAACAAGAGTGCTTCTTAAAGGCATGTAAACATTGTACAAACTGTGCACTATCCTCTGCTCCCAAAACTGGCTTGTAATTACTTTGATTACTCTGGTTTGGAATTTATTTATACATGCTATGTGTTAAAGATTTTACATGTGTTAAGCAATATCCTCTCTTTCACAGGCAGGCAGAATTACAATGGAATTTGCTTGTGGTTTTGTTTATGTGCCGCCATCAGTGAGTCAGAAGGACAGCCAACGATCCAATGCCAATGTCATGAAACGCTCAGGTGGGATTTCTTTCTCCTGACACCAAGGGAAAAAAAAATACAAAGTTCTAACACCAACACTTGTTTTGTTTAAACAGACACGTGTCACATTTCTGGCTGCATGTTGCTGCTGTTTTCTCATTCCCACACATCACTAGCCAGACACTGATATTTTTTTGTGCACCTTCACTGAAGTTTGACACCAGAAAGTATTTCAGCTATCTAAAAACATGTACAGGAAACGTCAGATTCTAGTGTCGAAGACCTTCTGAAAAACCTTCTTTGTTGACTCACCGGTTTGAAGAAATCTATTAAAGAGCGTGTCACATGCTGTCAGCTCCACTCTCTGGAAGATGTCAAAAGGCAGTTGTGGAAATGTTGAAAGTCATTAACTGAACTATGAGTTGGGAGAAAGATTAAATTCCAATACTTTATCACAAAATAGCTGCTAATTTTCTGTGAATATCAAAGATTGATGGTACATAACAGTATCCGCAGGTGGATTTTTCCCTGCGTCAGAGCTTTCTGGGTGACTGGTTGGTTAAGTACCATTATGTATTATGCAATCAGTGACACACACAACCTCTCCTGTCTATCTTAGAAGACAGATTCCTTTCAGATACTTTGCTTTGCTCAGTAAAAGCCATCTGGCACCTGAGTCACATTTTCTTGACAGCACAAAGGTCATCACTGTACCAGTTGTTTTGTCTGGGATCACATTTCTCTTGCAAGATACGGTTCAAAATTAACTGCTGATGTATGTCTTTTCTTTTTTATTTATTTTTTTATTGTTTTTTTCAGCTCTCCTCCCTCCCTTTAACCGAATTCGTCCTCACGCTCCACCGCCACCTCCTCCAACAAACTCTGCTGAAGCCAAATCACCAAAATTCCACGCATCTACCCCCAAGATCGATGAACAGTTGGAAAAGAGCAAAGGGAAGAAGGTCGGGAAGCTCTCTACCTTTTATGAAAATGCAGAGTTTCACAACAAACCGCAGGCTGTTTCCTCCATTGATACAACAACTCAACAGACAACATTTCCTCGAAAGACAGGTACCGTGAATGTGGCAAAATCACTGTGCAAAGGTATAGCTGAACAAGTTTACTTTGTGTACTTTATTATTACCTGAAATGTAGCCAAATCCAGCTGTTTTGTAGCTAAGGGTTTCCTTTATCAACCTCAACAAAAATACAATAAGGTGAATGTATATGTGTGTATTTGTGCATGGGATCATTAAACTGATTGTTTGACTCAGGCAGGTGGTTGGCAGGTTGCACAAGAGATCACCACATTAAAATCTGAACACACTAACACCAAAAATATGAGCATGGTTAGATATGATTTTTTTTTTTCCATAATGTGGGTGAATCATGGTTTGATAGATAGATACAGGTGGTGAATCACTGTGTTTGGTGGTCCCACTTACTTTCGTAGCGATTTCACTGATCTGCAGCCAAGAAGCTGCGTGACAATTTTTAAGTTTTGGGGGTTACTCATTCCTTTAACAGTCTGCTCCTGTTTGCTTCACCCAGCTCTTCTTCCACCACACATGAGACCTGCAGCAACCAGCCAGTCCCCTCCTAACAACCAGCCATTTGACCATGGTGAGACATTTATCTATGACCAGCCAAAAAGCGAGCCAGATTTAAATGCCGATCCCTGGGACCCAAACTACTCATACTGTACACCAGAAGGCACCGGGGCCGTGGCGAAGCTGCCAGCTGACACTTTCAATGTGCCAGGCCAGACACCAGGTGAACATACATCTTTGTTTTTTCTTTTTGTATTCAATCTTAAGTTGAAATGACCTAGTACGTGCCAGATTTGTAGCACATAGTTTCAGGAAGAGACAAATATCCTCTGCTCTCATCTCATAAACCCCAGCCCCACCCCTCCCACCCAGACCTTCATTCATGAAGTCAATGCCAGAGTACCTGGTGCTTTTACCCTCGTCCCACTCATCTCCTTCATCCTCTCAGAAATCCCATTCAACCTCAGCACCTTCCCAGTCGTCTGCCGGTAAAGGTAAATATAACAGTCTCTGTCGAGCTGTCAAAAGACCAAATGTTACTCAAAATGCTCATTTTGAATGCACATGTTATTCCCAACTCTGGATCAGCAGATAAGGAGTCTCTTCCAGGGAATCCTAATGTGGTCCTTGTCAGTTTAGGGAAATTACTCTCAGAGGAAGGAGGTCAGCACACTTTTATCATCACCATAAAACTTTCATTATCTATTTTGATTTTCAGTCTTATTAGTTTATGATGACAATGATGTTTGCATATTTCCAGTACAATCCATACAAGGTGAACCCACCTCCTGCTCCCACTGTGGCTCTGTGCTGAACTCCTGCTATGAAAATGTGGTAAATATTTCTTTTATTTGACCTTTATTCTGAAACTGATGAGTAGTAACACAATTAAGAGTGATTGATTTCAAATGTGGATAACAACGATAAATCTCCTTGTAATCACTATTGGAAAATACCAACCATGACAAACTCTTAGAAGCAGTTAGGCAGAAGCATTATTGATTATTGATTATAACATAATGAAAGAATGGATAATTGGGATTGGTTTGATAGATTCATGGCGCAGGCTGGTTTGGTTTCAGTCAATGGACTCTCAGCATTGTTCTCTCCTTGTGCTCAAATACAGGTGAATGTGTGTCACTTCTGTAAGTCCAGGGAATTCACCAGTCCTCCATGTACACCACCCAGTAGTCTCTTTTTGCTCAACCCCAATGAAAAGCCTCTCTGTCCTGCTGATGCTCTGCTGCTCTTCTGCATTGACATCTCAGGCTCCATGAGCATCACCTATCAGGTAAAAACACACACAACTATCTGTTTACTCTTAGGCTGAGGCTGACAAATACAGCTTGTGATGTTTCAGCTGATCAGCCTCTGTCATTTTAAGGTGTCGGAGGGAGAGCGTTCTGTCCACAGATCTCGTCTCCAGGTAAGTTTTGTAATTTTCTGAGCTCTAAGTCTTAACATATGGTAGGTTCATTTAAAAAAGGGAAAATCTGGGATGTAACACAGCATTAAGCTGACTGGAAAATGAGCCCAAAGCGTTAGTGTGCATGAACGATATACAGTATGAAAACAATAACAACAATCCAGAGGTGCCATCAAGATGCCATGGATGATAAAAATCATTGTATTCAAACCAGTTTGTCCGGGAAGCCGTGTTGCAGTGTGTTCAGAGACTAAGTGAACAGCAACCAGACATAAGAGTGGGGCTCATCACCTTCAACTATCAGGTACATGCATGATCTAATAGACAATAATGGACTATTATATCCCCATTTCTCTTCTTGTGGTATGTGCCATATTTCGGTCTTTTAAGAGTATCATAATAATTATCTTGAACATAACTGTATGAGTAAAATGCTTTTAATGCTGTTGCTTTTCTTTATCCCCTGATGATTACATTGGCAGGTTGCAATGTATGGATATGATAATTTCACGTCACGTTTCCTTTGTGGTGCTGAGTTGACTGACAGCAACTATCTGAAAGAGGCTGCAGCCAGTTTTCCCAGTCCACCTCCACTCTCACAGACCAAGGACTTCTTACAGAGACAAGTTATGGGGTAAGAAGAGAAGCAATGTTTAAACCACGCATTATTACATGACAATACCTGTCATATGTTGAAATAACAAACATACTCTTTTGATTCTGCTTTTTTTTTTTTTTTAAGATTTACTGCAAGTGGGACCACAGCTCTGGGTCCAGCTGCTCTCCTGGCGATTGCAATGGCCTCCAGACAGCCAGGGTCCAAAGTAGGTTTGGCTTTTTAATCATATTTGCAAGACCAAACCAGTGTACTTGTATGTTTTAGCCCTCATGAAGTTCACATATATATTACATGTGAAATGTATTAAATGTTTCTATTTTCTAATAATACAATCATGATCGGCTATCCCTGCTGATCTTGAAGGTGATTATCTGTACAGATGGGAAGGCCAACACAGATTTAGGAAACCTGGAGGAGGAGGATAATGACGCTTGCACCCTCCTCTCATCCACCATCTTTTACCAGGACCTGGGGGAGTATGCTGCTAATCAGGGGTTGGTACACATCTCCAAATCAATGTCAGGAACGGGAAAGTGTGTTTAAACATGTTATGCTGCTAAACAGACAATGACCAAACATACAGATGCTGCCATTTACATATCTGACAAAAGAAAGACAAAGTAAAAGACGGAGGATGGCTGTTGTTACTCATCTGATCCACATTTACTGAGATGATTGTCATGCTGAAATATCCTTCTTCCATTAGTGTGACGGTGTCTGTGCTGTCCATAGAGGGAACAGACTGCAGGCTGGAGGAGTTGGGAAGACTCGCCGATCGCACTGGAGGGAAAGTAAGATGCGATTCGTTTCAACAGTTCTGTCAGTATCTTTTATTATGTGCATCGCTCATCAAATCTTTTATTTCTCATGTCACCTGTGTGTTTTGTCTCTTGTCCTTCTAGGTGGTAATAGCAAGTCCGAACAGGCTGCACCCGGAGTTTGAACAGATTATTGAGAACAGGACCATAGCGACACACTGTACTGTTACATTACTGCTGCCCAAGTCACTGTATGAGCTTATATGCACCTTACATACTAGTATTTCTGAATGCTTCATGAATTGGTCTAGATTGTTGGCATATATGGATTTGAAGCACTTTAAATTACATTATTAACAAACTCCACAGGATTGACTTGATGTCCTCCTTTGCTGCAGGCATATGAGAGGAGAGAGGGAGGCCGGACACAAAGGGACCAGAGAGGTGGGGAACGTGGACCCAGATACAGAGATCACCTTCCAGTTTGGAGCCAATGACCAGGACACAGAAGGTGAGAAAAAACTGTGATTTCACCATCGACAAACTGAAAGTACAGTTTTTTTCCCTTGCAAATTCCAGTTGAAGATCTGCTGCTTTTCTCAGGATTATCACAGGTTGTGGTGTGATGTACGCTGCAGGGTTTTGCAGGATGGTGATTGCTGTTGTTGTCAACCAAAAAAACCTGGAATCTCAATCTGAGATAACTGCAAAAGAGACAACAACACTGTGAACTGAGAGGCAGCCAGAATCATTACCTCTGTCAAACAAAAACTAACAAAGCTGGGTTGATAAAAATGCAAAAATGAAAAAAAAAAAAACCCAAACTGCTGGATAATGACAGAAATCCTTGTTTTGCCACCTCTGGTAAGGCAGGAATATGTCCATCTGGATCCACATGTCACACTGCTACCTGTGATTTTTATATTTTGTATGGTCAAAAAACATCATGTGTTTTCTCTGTGATCCAAAAACACTTTAGAGAATTGTTGCTAAAAAAAAAAACAAACAAACAAACAAAAAAACCTTAAACTCTCTTGAGTTATATTTTGTGTTCTCTCTGTGCTGCTTTTCAGTGTCAGCTCCAGCCTCTGGTAGCCAGGTGTTCATCCAGCTGCAGATCAGGTACAGGCAGAGGAACGGCCAGAAGATGCTCAGAGTGATAAGCTCAGACCGAGATGTTACTGATGACAGGTGATCGTGATTTTTCCATAATCCCATTACTTCAATCACTTGCATTTTGAGATTGCCTCAAGATTGCACTGAGCTATCTGCATGATCGTGGCCCTCGTATAAGCTTAAACAAGTTATTATCTTGTGACATCTCTCATCAACAAGGTGTTCGCTCCCTCAGGACAGCAGTTTATTAGAGGTATTATTTTATTGCGATCTCAGTGAACCTTTAGGCAAAGCAGTTCTGAGAATCCAAGGAGACCAGCTGTTGCTGAGACACTGGGGCCTTCCCATCATGCAGAAATGATCACACCATGTAAATCACATTTTTCATCCATTCTAACATTTAGTCACACAGTAAATTAACGTCTCGACCCAGTCTGTCTGCTGCAAATGCAGAATGAAGGTCATGCAATCCATCGTCTGAGCGGCTAAACAGTGGCCCCTGCGTGTATTTGCACTGTAATATAATGGCAGGCTGAAGCTGTAAATGTTGAGAAGAGCTCTTATAATAAAAGTGTGATCCTTCTTCTCAGCTCGGCGGTCCTGTCCTCTCTGTCTCTGCCCATCATTCAGCTCAACTCATCACAGGCCAGCGCCGCTCTGGCTGTCAGAGGCCGCTTCCTCGACGCCAGGAGGGAAGGAGAGCTGCAGAGGATGCTGATCGAGAGAGCGATGTGAGTTACAGGAGCGATGGAGGAACCTCTGACTGCTTTAGTTTGTGGGAAACGCAGAATGAAAGCTGATAAATTATGGTAAAACCTGACAAATTGATTTAAATGAGGGCTGACTCTGCATAAAAACATTTTGCATTAAATAACATGGACAAAAATATGAATGTTACCTCACTGAAAGAGTAATCAGATACAAAAATGGAGTATAAATAAAAATGGAAATCAGATGAATTTGTTGTGTTCTTCAGTAGAAGTGTTCAAATGGACCTAATTAACCTAATGAACTGTTGATGTTTTTTATGTTTCTAAGACCATTATTATTTTCTCAGATGAGTTATTTCTAGTTTAAAAGTTTACAAAGAACAGCCTCAAGCCTTGTTTTTTTTTAAAGATATAATATTCTTTTGTTCATTTAAAATGAGCTTTGAGTTATTTTACAGAAATGTTGTCCATATGTGTATA
>JBBMJY010000014.1:7111205-7238772 GCA_037833715.1 Toxotes lorentzi
TATATAGTTTACAATCTATTTTATGTTACCAGTTAAAAAGACAGAAAGTGTCTTTAAATGCTGTTTATTAGCTGTACAGTGTTTTTTTTTGGGGGGGTGGTCAGATAATGTGCTGTCTCTGTTTGCAGTGAACACAATCACAGTGCACAGGACAATCAGACCTACCAAAAATGGATTAAAACCATGGAGCCAATATACAACAACAGTCATAACTTCACACGGGTGAGTTTGTGTACGTTTATTAGAATCAGCACCTCACATGCAAGAGAGTCGCCACATTTAAAAACCTGATTTTTTTTTTGTTTGTTTTTTTTTCAGAGAAAATCTGTAATTTCAGACTCACAGGTAAAGTCATGTCCTCATACTGCGTAGTACAATGATACTACATTTCCCATTTCTCTAATTTTTCTTTTGATAATTCTTCCATTCTTCTCCTCCAAACAGTCTCTAACAGATGCTGGTGCAGCGCTGCTCTACACCATGAAGCACAGCAATAGGACGTCCATCACACTGAAGAATAAACATAGACAACTGTGATTACCTGGCTGAATAAATATCCTCAAATTATTTTACCATGTAAATAATCTGAAAACATAGTCATCTGTGTTTAAATAACTCCTTTCAGTGTTGCATGTAAATACTGCTGAGGCAATATACACTGTACATGGGAGTGTATTTGACACTTCGCCCGTGGCAGAGTTTGAGTTTTTTTTCACTGACAAAAACGCACGGGAAAATCCTGACTCAAAAACACATCGTGCAGCTCCCGCCCAGTTCCTTTGGTGTCAGCAAACCACAACTCACAACATTTGTAAACCTCCAAAACAACAGTCAATATAGTTCTGAGTATGATTGTGTAATGATGTTTTAATATATGTCATTTCTTTGCACCAAACTTGAAGATGTTTTGAGTTCATAAATCCACTGAAACCATAACATTACACAGTATTTTGTTTACAGTTGAAAAGATAGTGAACAATGGAGTACATACAAAACAAGAGGGAACAAATAACAATCATGCCTGAAATGGAAGCCAAAGCATAAATTGACATGCGTTTTTCTGGGGCAGCCCTCACAACACACAAGTGTAACTCGGAACAGATGTCTGTCGAACATCTGTATGGACCACTATTCAGCGCCGGCAGGTTCCAGAAAAGCAGAACATAAACAAACCAAGATTCAACCGCAATACGCAGCATGATGCTGAACAGGTAGAAGACCACAGTGCCTTTGTCTCTGTGGAGATCGATGACCGCCTTGCCCGTGCTGTCTATGGACACAACCAGAGCCTCCTCTTTTCCCTGGTCCTCCAGCTCCACGTCTGCCTTCACCTGGGAGCTCCTCTTCCGAGTCAGGGAGCGCAGGTGAGAGGCGAACAGCTCCATGATCAGGACAGAGAGGATAACCAGGACAAAGATGAAGTTCCAGGCCACCATCATAGGTTTATGGAAAAGTCTGTTAAAACAGACTCTGGTGCAGATTCTGTCCGTGGTGCCGTTGCAGCTGAAGTCGCCATCCAGTTTGGTGAAGGGCAGCTCGGCCAGGAAGAGGATCACCACGCGGATGCACAGGAAGCCGAACCACAGGGAGCGGCACTTGTAGGTGGTGGTGGCGTCCACTGCCGTCCGCAGGATGGGGATAAGGCCTGTTACTATCGCTGCCATCGTCGCCACTGGCTTCTGCTGTGAATCTACGAGTGGGGAGGTTGGAACAAAGGAAAACACTACTGCTCAAATTGTGATTACAGTTGAGAGTCAGTGGTAGAAAAACTTTTCTGCAGAACTAGTATTTTCTACTTTAAATACTTTAGGTAAATTTTTTTTCTGATAATATTTCGATACTTTAACAGAAGTAGAATTTTAAATCCAGGACCTTTACCTGTAATGAAGTATTTTACCTTGAGGTATTTGTACTTTCGCTTAAGGATTTGAATTCAGATTATTTCACTTTTCATTTCATATACACAAAAGCACAGAAAAAAAAAGCGCTGCACTTCTTCTCATTTGCACAACAAATACACACAGTTCTGTTTGTGCGTATGGATTGAAGAGATTCTTGATGTACTTCAAGGTAAATGGGAATAAAGAGTGACAGATAAAAGGGCTTACCCTCAAGTGTTGCGTCCCGCTAATGGAATATTACCTCGCTCACTTTGCATTCAGTATTTTTTGGGTGCAAGAAATGTCACTGTTATCAATTTAAGTGCTACAGTTTCACACCGGATGATGTGCTGATTTCATCTCACTTTTCTCAGGCATTTCCCTCTTCAACATTAAAGCTGCACATGCACTGAAAATACCGCACAGAGACTGAAATTTGCACAAACAAGTTGGTTTTGCATGCAAAAACACACTAAACATTACTACTTCTTACATATTACACATTTTATTGGTATAAAATTTTAATTTGACTGATTGACGATTTTGGAATTCCACCTTTTTTTTTACTCAACAATTTTTATAATATTAGATAGACAATAATTACAAATAATTACACAATAAAACAGTTACAGTTTGTTAACAAAATGTAAATTCACACAATGTAAAGAATCTGAGACAAGCTATAAGAAAAAATGGATTATAAAAAAACATGTTTAGAGAGATTTAACTCTCTAACTCTAATTAGAATATGTTTCAACACCACTTTTTTATGAGATTACAACACATAAGACAATTCATTAACAGGCTACTTTTAGTATAGTATATATTTTAAAACATGAAGATCATACATAACATCTTACAAATATCAATACAAAACAAAGCATGTAAGAGACTCTATTTTGAAGTTTTTGAAGGAAGTTATTATGAAAAATAACACTTTTTTTTTTTCAAAATAAGACCCATCATCGAATAAGATTTAAGGCCACTAGGCTAAATATCTGTGGAATCAAAGTTCCAAAATTATTTTTTAAAAAAAGATTAAAGTCCCTCTTCTTTGACTAGGTAGTCTGGCAGAGTCTGAAAAGAAGTCACAGGTACAGTCACTGGAACGGTCAGGGAGGGTTCAACAGTGGAGGGGGAAACCTCACTGGGGGGTGGAGGAGAAGGGAGCGGGTCTGTGTGAATAATGTTAATGTCACTGAGTTGCGGGGTGGCTGTGGTGGCTGAGGCAGCGTCTGCATGAGTCCGTAAGTGCTTGCGAAGGTAGGCGGCAAACAGAAAGGCTTTGCTACAATGAGGGCAGCTGTGAGGTTTATTGGTGGAGTGGATCTTCTGGTGTTTACGCAATCCAGATTTGTTGAGGAAGCCTTTGCCACAGCTGTTGCAGACATGAGGCCTCGGCTTGGGATGCTGCTTCTCGTGCTCCTGTAAGTCTGCCAGCTGTGCAAACTCCGCCTGGCAGGTTTCACAGACATGTGAGCCAAGTGGCACAATTTTGGTAACAGTCGGAGGAGTGCAATCAATGGAGTGAAGATTTTCATGGGCCTGAACTTCATCCCAGGTTCCAAATGTAGCATCACAGTGCGTACAGGAGAACTGAGGGAGAGTTGTGTGGGCAGTGAAGCCTGAGGCTGACCCTGCCTCTGTCTCCTGTTGTTGCTGTTGATGATGTTGTTGTTGTTGTTGTGGTTGTTGTTGTTGCTGCTGCTGCTGCTGTTGTTCAGACTGCTCAGCTAGGTGAGTTCTCTCATGTTTGCGCAGGCTTGAGGAAACGACAAATGACTTCAGACACTCCTCACATTTGAAAGGCCTCTCTCCAGAGTGCACACGCCGGTGCTTGTTGAGGCTGGAGCGCTCAGCAAATGACTTGTCACACTCAGTACAAGAAAAGGGCCTGAGTCCTGTGTGGACAAGCATGTGGCGCCGCAGATCCCATGACGCTACGAAGGCCTTGTCACAGCTCTGGCATTTGTAAGGACGCTCTCCAGAGTGAACACGTTCATGCACAGCCAGATCAGCTGGCTGCCTGAACCTCTTGGAACACTTATCGCACGGATAGGGCTTGAAACCCATGTGGGCTCGCTGGTGGCGACGGAAACTGGACGGGTCAGAAAACATCTTGCCACACTGCGGACAGAGGAATGGTTTCTCACCAGAGTGAGTGCGGAGATGAGACTGGTAGGAGGACAGCTGGGTGAAGCCTTTGCCGCACTGCTCACACTGATAGGGTTTATTCTGGGAGTGAATACGCTGATGGCAGGCCAGAGAGGAGGAGCGAGAGAAGGCTTTGCCACAGTCTGAGCACAGGTACGGTTTCTCCCCAGTGTGGGAGCGCTCGTGGTTTTTCAGGTCCTTGAGCTCTGTGTACGTTTTCCCGCACTCGTCACAGGCATACGGCCGATGGCCCTGATGGTTCCTTCTGTGTTTTCGGAACACAGAGGGATCAGCAAAACTCTTACCGCACTCAGCACAGAAGTATGGCTTTTCTCCAGTGTGAGAGCGCATGTGCACCTTCAGTTTAGACAGGGTGGGGTAGCTCTTAGAGCACTGACGGCAAGAGTAAGGGCGCTCTCCACTGTGCTGTGTCATATGGATCCTCAGGCAAATAGCCTGCATGAAGGCCTTACCACACTCCGTGCATATGAAAGGTTTCTCCCCAGTGTGAGAGCGACTGTGGTTGCGTAGCTCTGTAGGTGTCTTGTAAGCCTTGTGACAATCAGGACACTGAAAGGGACGCTGGGCTGAGTGCGTGCGCTCGTGCTTTGAGAGCTGAGCCTTGCTGGAGAATGTTTTGGTACACTGAGAACACGAGTGTTGCTGCTGACGGTCCTTTACATGTGCTGAAAGCTTGTGGCTCCGCAGAGCCGACAGACTCCTGAAAGCCTCTGTGCATGTAGAGCATTTGAAGGAAGGTTTGGCTTTTGGGGGCCTGCCTCTGCCACGTTTCTTTGCAGGCTGGTCCCTCAACATGTCTTCCTCTTGCTGGTTGTCTTCATCCTGCGCAGGAGGGGTGTATTGGTCTGCAAGAGATGGGCTACCAGGCTGAGGAGAAGTCATCTTTATATCTGCAGAGAAATGATATAAAAAGACTTTGTAATAACTATGTAAACAAACATAATTAGCAGCATAAGGATGTGAGACTGGAAGACTGCTTCACAGACATCAGGTTAAAGTCATATGACAGATACGTATTATATGGACGGACCATCAGTGACAGTGGCTGATAGTGAATAAGGAAAAAAAATCTGTATAACCACATAATATCAGAAATATGTGGGTGTGCGTTCAGTCACAAAATGGCTGGCATTAGGACCTCAGGGACAATAAGCTAACTGCTTTGATGCCAGAGGAAGTTGGCGATGCAATGACAGAGACCAGTGTATATGAATGACTGACATGTGGTCGACCGGAGGCGAGGTTCAGACATCGCAAGTCAGTGGGATGATGTTGACAACCGGACACGAAATGTGCGTATTTCTTTTTTGCTAGCTCGCTTGCTAAACATTTTTTACTAACTCAAAATGGCTGGCTTTAGGACCGGCTGTACCAAGTCCCTCGACAGTGTCATCATCATTATGACCGTCATTACACGGAGTGCATTTCGCTAACGTTAGCCGCCTTTGCGTTGCATGCGAATTAAAGAAACAACGGGCTTCCTTACCTGAATCGGGACATTAAAATTTGTTGGTCGATAATGTCTGTAAAAATGTGTGGTACACGACTGCATTTACTGAGACACAGTGATTGCTGTTGACTGGCTGCAGGATGGGGGGACGGCTCTAGGACCATGATGACGAAAGCTCTCGGACAAGCCAAGTGTGCAACATTTTAATGCGTTTGGTAAAAAAAAAAAAAAAAACAAGATAAGACCCATAACACATGTATGAGAACCCCCCGGGGAAAGCATGGCAGTCTTAATAAAGTTAGTGGGTTATCTGTCATAATGGAAACATGCATAACAAAGCTGAAGCGAAGATACTTTACAATGCTCATAAGTCAATGGCAGAGCTAGCTGCGAGTGCTAACCAGAAGCCGCTAATGTGGTTTAAGTGTTTCGCGAAAACCTGGGGCAGGGTAGTGATATGAACATCTGACATCTCGGTTTTTATTTGCGTTTAGTATTACGCCTGTGGTTGCTTTTACGCTGAGCACGCCACCGTTTGTTTTAATTCAACTTTTAGCCCACCCACTTAGTTACCTTTGAGAGGGAAGTGTTTCTCTGCTGCACATTTCCTGTTTCCTAGCAACAAGAGCAATGTGGAGACGGGGATGGAAGGGAAAAAAAGACAATTGGGGGGAAAAGGGGGGTGCCCTTTACATAAAAATAATCTTTTTATAATAATGAATGAAAATATATCTTCGGAGGCTTACATTGAACCAGTATTGCTGCAGGTATTTAATCTGATGCATTTGCTAATGCTGCGATTCCGCATTTAAAACGACTTCTTGGCTTTTTGGTGCAATGTTTGTTTAGCTAGCCATGATGATGCTAGCTGGTAGCGCGCTAACGTTAGCTCACTGTTCTGTGATACAAATTTAGTCGTAATTAACTTGTCTCCGCTCGTCCTAATACCCTTGTGAGGAGGAGTATGTTCGTTTTGTTTTTGTTTATAATGCCGGAGAATGTGGGTATTTGCAGTGGCAATAAATCTCTAGAGAAAGGCGTTGGTCTCTCGGTTTATTGACATAGCTAACGTTAGGTCAGTTAGCCTGCTGGTGCAGAACATGTCAGGCTCGGCACAGCTTACAGCTAACTGGATTCAGTTTAATAAGTCTGGTTTGACGCAGGTTAAACTAACGTACCATAACTGTTTATTCATTCATTGACTTTGGCAGGCTTAAATCAGGGATCAGCACTTGTGAAGAGTAAAAATTATAAGATGTTTACTTCTGTTACTGAACTGTTATAGGTGTATTGTAGAAGACAAGTTGTCAGTTTGTATTGTAGAATGATTATTTGACAAAAAAACTAATATGTTTAGGAAATGTGTGTGATGTGGTGGTGCCTGACTCACTGCATAAAACCAAATACTGTTACGTACTTTGTTACTGTATTTACCACAGTGCTAACTGGCATGTCTTTTCTCCTCAACAGCTCAATTTGCCTGCTTCTCCTAAACTCAAGTCACTCTTCTAACTATGTGAAACTGGTTCTCAACATCCTCTGCTGTGGTACCTCCCTGGATACTCCTCGGACCTTACTGTAAAGAAAGAAATATTCTTTTTATATAGACAAGAAAGGCATCTAATGCATTTCCCTGCATATTCGTACGTTCTGGGTCTGGTGCAGTTAATTCAGTCACTATCTTGTAATGGCAGTGTTAGACCCTGGCAGGACAACAGGTTTTCCTTGCAAACAGTGTGGGATGGTATGTCCCAGTATGCCCAGTCTACTCGAGCACATGGATGCTCACCTTCAACAAGAGGAGGAACGCAAATTTAAGTGTGATGAATGTGGACGTGGTTACAGGCATGCTGGTAGTCTAGCTAACCACAAAAAGACTCACGAAGTGGGTTCTTTTCAGTGCAACATATGTGGTAAAGAAAACTCCAACGCTTTGGCCCTGAAGAGTCATCTCCGGTGCCACACTTCACAAAAGAAGTACTCTTGTGAAGAATGTGGGAAAGCTTTTCGTCTGGCAACACAGCTGGCTACACATGAGAGGGTTCATCTTGCCAGGCGAGCAAAGGAGCAGTCATATAGGAAGGTAGACATGGAATGTTCCACAAATGAAAATAGACATGAAATTGAAAATAATCACCCACATCATCTCATTGAGCAGTCAGCCAGTGTCGGGATTTCTACAGAAAGCTGCCCAGCTGAGGACAAGACAGAAGTTGTTTATAATGTACAAGCTGAGACCTCTGATGATGCAGCAAATCGACCTTTCAGATGTGATTTGTGTGACAAATCATACATACACCATCGAAGCCTGACCAATCATAAAAAGACTCATCAGGTGGGAATGTTTGAGTGCACAGTCTGTTTCAAACTGTTCAATAACATGGCTGCTCTCTACAGCCACCAGAGAACTCACAAGACAAGAAGCGGGACAGACCCCGGTTCCATGGGTGGATCATACACAGGCACACCACTGGGCCAGTTTTCACCTCAGAACCAGGATGCTCCAGTAAATTTCTGCCATTTGTGTCAGGTACTATTTCCCAGTGATGAGGAGTTCCAGGAACACATCCAAATGCATAACTCTTCATCTGTGTCATTTGGGCTTCAAGATACCTTGTCAGAGAACCACAATATATCATATGAGAACAGTATTGCTTCGCCTGAGTCAAATTTTTATGCATCACCCATAAATAATGTTCCTTCAGTATCATCAATAGATAACCATGGAGGTTTTGATCAGTCACAGGAGCAGATTAGAAGTAATGGTCATGTGTACTCAGACTGCTCCAATAATCAAACCCCATCTTCCAGTAGCACTCAGGGAGAACCCCCAGTCCTAGACCCAAGCATTCTCAATCCTGTCCTGACGCACACACAAAACACTGACAATGCAACTGAACTGGAAGAGACTTCGACTGTCGATTCTGTTGAGCGTCCCTTCAAGTGTCAGATCTGCGGTAAAAGCTACCGGCACTCCGGGAGCCTCATCAACCACAAAAGGTCACATCAGGTTGGGATTTACCAGTGTTCCATATGCAGAAAGAATTATCCTCACCTGGCTGCCCTCAAAAGTCATCTTCGTCTCCACAAAGCTCAGCCATCTTCATCTTTTAGCCTCAACGCTGAGGGAGACTGGCTCTCCTCAGAGCCTCTAACTCTGGATAACCAACAGGGCTGCTTCTCCTCACAAGAGGAGGAGGACTGCACTCAGCCTGTGCTCGGTATCGATCAGAAGAATGGAGTTGACCACAGCAACGGAGCATTGTACCATGAGCAGTTTAATCAGGACTTTTCCCAGGATATGGCAATGCATCTACCTCACAATGAACACCTGATGCAGAGGCACATGTGTGCAGACTGTGGTGAGACATTTGCAGATATAGCAGGGATTAAGTCTCACAGTTGTCCACTGCTACAGCAGCAACACGAGACTACTAGCAGTGATTATGAGAGTAATATAAACTTCCAGGACAGTAATGGTCACTATTCCATTGGAAATCCAGGGAGTAATGTAGAGTTCCATGGTCTGAATGGTAGCCATGACCAAAGTTACTTTGAACAGAATTTCCATGATAACGTCAGCAGTCATCAGCTGAATGGTGGCGGAGGAGGTGATAACGCTGAAGAGGAGGATGATGATGGAGATCTTTATCAGTGCTCTATATGTGGAAACAGCTACACCAGCATGAGGGCTCTCAGGAGCCATCTCAGAGGACACACACAGTCCCACAGTACTCCTGCAAGCTCAGGGCCTTCGTCCATGTCCTCCCACGAAGAAGTGAAAGAAGAGCTTGGAGAGATGATGATCTGTAGTACATGTGGTGAAAGTTTTGCCAATAGGCAGGACTTGCTTCTACACAACAGTGACCAGGTAGATAATGTTAATCATTTACAAATGAACAACAGTGACGTGTCTGGAGGCAAGGAGGAAGTGCAGAGTATCATCTGTGGCAGCTGTGGCATTTTCTGCACCAACTACCATCATCTTGACAACCATGGCTGCACAGCTGAGAGGAAAGATGAGTCAACGCATGGTGAAGAGGAAACGAAAGTAAACATAGTTGCCCAACATGAAGATACGAGTCACTTTAAAGAAACAGGTGATACTGAAGCCCGTCAATACAAATGTGATCAGTGTGGGCGCTCATATAGACACGCTGGTTCCCTCCTTAACCACAAAAAGTCCCACAAAACAGGTGTGTTCAGATGTCTCGTCTGCCAGAAACGCTTCTACAACTTGTTGGCCTTAAAAAACCATCAAAGATCCCACTTTGATTTTAAGAGGTTAGTCTCAACAAGAATGCATATCATTAATACATGTACAGTAATCACATTTTTGTAAAAAAAAAAAAATTGTTAATAACTGATAAAGAAGAAAAGATAATATTTGCCAGTAGAGTCTCTGTTTTTGTGTTTCAGGTTTGTTTTGTCATCATGGCTCTGTTCCTTGTGCAGACTGTTTCGCTAACACAGAATTAACTAATTATGCCTTCTCCCCTCCCCCAGGCACACTTGCCATGAGTGTGGGAAGGCCTTCAAAATTCAGAAGCAGCTATTGAACCACCTGAGAAGGCACAAAGAGAACCAAGCCAAAATCCAGGAGCTCAACAACCAGATCCAGGCCCTCATGCAGATGAATGGGACCAGGTCAGGTGGAGGAATGCAGTCCTTGACTTCAAATTCCAATCAGGCTTTTACCTCTGCTCGACGCAGCAAGCAACTGGCAGATGGGAAAAAGGCTCAAATTAAGTGTGAGACTCCAGTCAAATCAGAAGACACGAGCGATGAGCGGCCTTTTGCCTGTGATCAGTGCGGGCGTACATATCGCCACGCTGGAAGTCTGGTCAACCACAAAAACTCGCATAAAACAGGTGAATATTACTGTTCCGTTTGCAACAACACTTACTCCAATCAGCTTGCAATGAAAAACCACTTGCGCACCCACTTTGCATATAAAAAGCATTCTTGCCAAAACTGTGGTAAAGGCTTTAGAGGAAAGAAGCAGCTATTAGCTCACGTCTGTGCAGACCTCAGAAAGGATGGGGCCGGAGGCAGGAGGGGCCTGAAATCTAGATCCTTTAAGTGTAAGGAATGTAAGCAGGCCTTTCTCTCTGTTGACCAACTGGCAACCCACACCTGTGATAGACCTTCAGGCAGCACTGATGCACAAACAAATACGTCTCAGAAGAAAGAGGAGCGCCCTTTCACGTGCAACATATGTAATCGCAGCTACCGCCACGCAGGCTCGCTCCTGAACCACAAAAATACCCACAAAACTGGACACTTCAGTTGCACCTTCTGCTCTAAGCCCTTCACTAACCCCATGGCTCTACGCAACCACACGCGCATCCATACGCAGAAGAAAAAGTATGTGTGTCTCACATGTGGAAAGGCCTTCCGCCTTGCCAGTATCCTGCACAACCACCAGAGGGTCCACAGCCGGGTGGCGAGTCACTTCAGCTGTCCTGCGTGTGGAAAGAACTTCCAGGGCAGATCTGGTCTGAAGAGGCATCGCTGTCGCAGAGGTCAGGAGAGCTCAATGAGAGCTGGAGTCCAGCAGTCAGAGAGGGGAGACAAGTGCTTCATGTGAGTTACTGTCTTATCCTAATCAATAATGTTTATGTTGTGTATTAATGTTAAACAAATCTTCATTGGTATTTTTAAGTGTCAGTGTTGGCCTCAAAAATCCAGTACTGGTCAGGCTAGTATTTTGACAGTAGTAATGTTTAATGATTGTAATAGTAAAGAAATATTATCAGCAATTTTCAGTTTTATAAATCATTTACTGTTGGTTTAAATGATCTGGGTTGTAGTGTCTTATTAGAGACTGAACATGAACATATCCCTGCTGCAGGTGTGACCTGTGTGGGCGCTCCTACCGCCACGCCGGCTCCCTCCTCAACCACAAAAAGACACACTCCGAAAACCTCCACCACTGTACCTTGTGTCTCCAGACCTTTCCCGATCCTGTCACTCTAGAGATACACTCCCAGATGAGGCGTCACTGCTGCCCGGAGTGCGGCAAGACCTTCTGCCTGGTCGCGCACCTACAGAGCCACATGGAGGTGCACTCGAAGGACCGGGCTGTGGTCTGCAGCCTCTGCCAGCAGAGCTTTCCCACCACAGACAGTTACCAGCAGCACCACGACATGCACCACAGGGGTCAGGGCCCCTATCAGCAAGCTGTGGATGAACCCATAGAAAACAACGTCTGCTGGGACTCAGGAATAAATCAGACCATGAACGAGATAAACAAGCAGGTTCCACCACCTCTGTCTCATATTCCAGGAAGCATCGCTGATTCGCCGAAGGGCAACGACACTGCTGGCACGGAGGAGAAGAGCCACGTCTGCGAGCACTGTGGCCGCACTTACCGCCACGCTGGCTCCCTCCTCAACCACAAGAACAGCCACAAGACAGGCTCCTTCTTCTGCTCCATTTGCCAGAAAGAGTTCACCAACCTGATGGCTCTCAAGAACCACCGGCGCATTCACACGGAGCCCAAGCGCTACCAGTGCCTGGAGTGTGGAAAGGCGTTCCGCGTGTCCACTCAGCTCATATGTCACCGAAGGATCCACACCAAAGAGAAGCCCTTCGCCTGCCTGCTGTGCGACAAGAGCTTTTCCAGCAAGTCCAACCTGCGGCACCATCAGAAGATGCACCAGAACGCGCAGACCTACGACTCCTCTTTTAGCATGGATGCTGACGCGTTCATGGACCTGGACATGGGGTCTTTCCTTTGAAGTAGTACTCTAGAGCATATAAGAGAAGAGGACATGTGATCCTCTTATTTATCTGTTATTTATCTCTCTATCAGTAATTGTAAAACAGTATTTTTTTCAGAAAGTGCTCCTTGGTCCTGACAGAAGCTCCTTTTGAAGATGCATATTCCATCACTGACTTCCAGTCTTACCTCCACAACAACAGACGGCGGCTTCGCTGAAAAGTCTCCGGAGAGTTTATCGGTCAGCTTTTAATAAGGCCTGAATGTTTTCCATGAATACACAGTATCCCAGAATACAGGGCGGGTGATGAAAACATTAGCCACCGCTCATTCCTCAATGACAAACCAACCAACCAACCAAAGTGAACAGAAAAGTGCAGCCCACATCCTTGTAAGAACATTAACTCTGACAACATGTTTTTGTAAGACTACTGTTCTAACGGTGATCTCTCCTCTCTTGCTATGTATAATTGTGTTCAGTGCCTCTGTAGGTTCCTTAGGAAACAAACTATATTTATCTTTGAATCCTTTTGTTAGCTTTGCCGTCAATCTCGAAGGACTGCTCACTTTCCTTTGGGACTTCACATAGGGCAAGCCTGTTATTATTAAGTCAAATACCTCTGGGTGTGTCCAAAGGTCAGTGGCAAAGTGATTTACTGAAATCATATTATCAAGTAAATAGTTGTACTGCTAATAATATTCGCGTTGAGTGACATTGTATGCTAATGGATGTATTTATTAATTTATTCCCGTTATTTTATGTCCATATTTTATTAGAAAAAAAAATCTTTTTATGAATGTTGTAAAAAAAAAAAAACTGTCTTCTAAAACTCATGTAGCCTTTAAGAAACTTCATCAGTCAGTTTGTAACTCATCAGGCAGGAACGACTGAGCCAAGGATGGTGTGTTATCGGCCGCACTCAGGGTAAACCTTCCAAAGGAACATACCTGATGTGTAAAACATTGTACAGTCTCTGAACTGAACATAGCATTTGTCTCTGTTTTTCTTTTTTTTTCCCACTTGTGCCATTTCAGGATGTTTATATTTTAGCTCATGTAACAGTTGTCAAAGTCACTCCAACATTTAGCTGCAGCTGCACACTCAGTGCAGGCTGTAATCCACCTTGAACATCTCAAGAAGCATCAGTTATGTTGCCAGTGCCTAAAATGTAAACCGATTGTAGCAGTTTCATGTAAACAAACCTCCTTTCACTGTACTTGTTATACTGTAAAACACAATGTTGTTGTTTTTTTTTTTGTCCACTACATTAGATTTTTTTTCTGTTTATCTGATGATTTATAAATCTTTTCAGGCACAAAGATTTCAAATGTCTTAAAGATAACAAAAGTGTTGCAACAGTGAGGTGGAATCAAACAGAATGACTTTACATATGTACGTTCAAACAAACAAATACGTGGCCAAAATGCCTAATTTCTCCTAAGCACAAGTATTACTGCAAACATGCCAGAGCTTTATGGATTTAAAACAACAAACCAGTCTCATCTTCACTGTCCAAGCTGATGAACCTGTGAAAAATGTGCAATTTTTTCCCCCTTTTTTTTTTCTTTGTCTAACGTGAATGATGTTCCTTAAGTGATTTCTTTCTCTTTTTTTTTTAATCACAAATCTAACAAAAGTGAGCACATGGCCTTTGTTTTGTTTTTTATAAAGATCTAAAATTAGATTTTCTTTATGCCATTTACATTTCATGTACGAGTATGTTTGGCACCAGTCAGAAGTATGAAATACCTCATGGAAAGCCCTGCCTACCTAGCAACTGCTACTTAATGCCTCATGCAGCTTAATTGTAGGGAATACACTGTAATCATACAAACTCAGATAGTTATCAGTTATAGGACATGACAGGAATGGATGAAGCATCGATTTTAAGGTTTTACTTTGTAGTTTGCAGAATCTATTTTCAGCATAACATGGTTGTTTCTCTGCAGTTTGTTGTTTTCAGAGTTCTATTTGCACACGTGTAGTTGAGACACTCGTAGCCTAAGGGGGACAGGGGGTCTATGATAATGTCGACCGGCAGCAGGTCGGCTGCTCGATAGTTCACCTCAGCTCATTTTTTTGCGGGTCGTAATATTAAAGCAATATGCTGAAAGTATTGTTTCAGTGCACGAACTGAGTACATCTCATTTGTCTTCATCAGGTTCAGGACACTGACACTAGCCTTGAAAAATCATGACAACTTGCCATCTGCCATTTTGTTGCATTATTTAAAAGCTAATGTGTATTAATTGTAAGGATTTAGATGATTACTGTAACATATTTTGGTACACCATGGTAACCTACGTGTAAATGACACACACTTGAGTTAAAACCTTAAACTCAGTTTATTTTTGTATAATGTTCACGCTCTTATTTCCTGTGGCACTTAACACGTTCACTCCTCTGTCATTGATCACAGTCACAGCCTGGTATTTGTGGTGTGCGTTAATCTCAGAGCTCTCTCTGTAAATA
This sequence comes from Toxotes lorentzi, assembly GCA_037833715.1. Classification (NCBI taxonomy): domain Eukaryota; kingdom Metazoa; phylum Chordata; class Actinopteri; family Toxotidae; genus Toxotes; species Toxotes lorentzi. Next base: position 7,125,908 of record JBBMJY010000014.1, read on the forward strand.
CGAAAATATCGGTTGGATCTCTGTACATTTATGGCAAGATTTTGTTCGGCAAGAGAAAACTGCTAGATTAGCTATTGTGTAATAAAAAGCATATACCACACGTTCTGATTTATTGGATTTTCAGTGCTCAAAAATGTCTGCTCAGTATTTAATGCATATTTATATAACTATTTTGTCACTCTGAAGCGTAGATTTTTACTTCTTTGTTAGAACTTAGTTTAGAATATAAGCAAATTATTGATAAAACTAGTTGAAATTAATTAAAAGACTTGGAAAATACAACGTGTTTGTCTCTTGTCCATATTCCTCCAACTGACAGTCATCAACACTACTTGGATTACTAAAGAAAGTTGTCAGTTTTATTGTGAAAATACTTTTGGTACACAAAGCAGTTTATAAAATTGCATTAAGTAAAAGAAGCCAGTGCATTTACAGTATATACAGTTAGAAACAGAAAGCATAAGAAATAAGCAGAAAGTGTTAGTTATTGCTCAGTAACATCGCTGGCTGGCCGAGTGGAAGTTTTAACAAAAATCTTCACTGGAGTCCCTTTAAAAATGTGCTTGTCCCTCGCAGTTGATGCAATACAACACCGCGAGATACTTAAAAATAAATAATATAAACATCTCAAAAAGAAAAGGAAATGAGGAAGTAATCTGTATTTTAAGTGATTCTCTAATGTTTTGCTGCCAGAGGGCAAGCAGTTTACCCACAAGCAGACAGATCCAAAAATAAGACCTGAAACATTGCCAGTGAAAAAAAAAATATCACAAGGATTCCCGATAACCACATACTGCATGATGGTTTGAAGATTAAAAAAGAAAAAAAAAAACTGTACTAAAAAAAGTGGAAAAAACAACCCTGCCCACCATGTTTCTCACTGGTTTCAATGGCCACAAAATTACAAACAGACATCTAGAAATGATGCATACTTTTTTCTTTTTTTTGTCTCCTTGCAGATCTGAAGTCATTCAACAGGTCAGGGTTAGCACGCATTGTGATTGTTTAGCTCCACCTAAAACACTGTAGGTGTAATTTTCTTCTTGACAGTACATTCCTTGCAACATTCCCACGTGTTAGCAGTTTGAAAATGTGTTTCTAGTGTTTCAAACATCCTATTCTACGAACGCCGGGACGGTAACGTGTGCATGCTGGGGCTGCAATAGTGAAAAATTCAGCTAAAAAAGAAACAACATAAAAACAAACAAGACAATATTGTCATGACCTGCAGTAAAGGGTCTGCGTTGGTCTCAGGAGACCTGGTAACAGTGCATGAGTACAGTTTGCTCCCTCGATCAACAGCTTTATCACTGTCGCAGGCTACTAAAAGAACAGGTACATGGAGGTACTGACAGGGACAAAGGCAAGAATACGTTTCACCTAAAAGTAGCTACATTCAAATGGCCTTAATGTGCCTAACAGTATGTCTTACTCACATGTGGTTCGTCTTTAAGAGGCTGTTGTGGTAAATAACCAGCAGAGAGACCCCGTCTAACCCTGCAGCATAGCAGGGGATCAAACAGCAGCCTCGCAGGCAGCAGTAGCTGTGTTACATTCATTGGAGCCCCCCGCTGGACAAAAAAAAAAAAAACAGCACAATACAAAACAAAAGCATGGATTGTAGTTTCTTATTTCGGAATTAAACATCCATAAACCCACAAAGGTCCTCCAGGTCAAAATCTCATCTACATGGAATATAAAGGCACACAATATCTGAAAATGATACCACTCTAGTATAATGTTGTTACTATTCCTACAGAGGTGGGAGAGTTGCTCGTTGTAACTCCTGTGGTCACTGTGGGACCTACACTGAGCGTGAGAACTGAGAACATCTCGTCACTGAACAGTCTAATAAATTAAAATGGTCCGACTCTGGTAAAGAGATACCCTGCAGTCAGAGTATACGCTTCATGGTCCAGAGGTTCCTGTGCCCGGCTCTGAGCCAGTCGCCGCTTGGTTCTGTCACATCTGTTTCCAGAGGAAGATGAGGCTGTGGAGAGCATGACAACGATTCAGTTCTCTTTACATTTATATCATTTTCAAATATTAGAGTCACATTTACAACTAACAGGATGTTATGATTAGGGTGTGAACAATCAGGACTTCTCAAGGCTCAAGGCATTTTGGATTGAAGCTGCTGATTTCTGATATTTGGTGCTGATACGATGCCAAATCAATTGAAAGAACCAAAAATAAATAAACAAAAAATTAATTAAAAAAACTTTCGTTCACTGGTTATTCAAATTCACATATTGAGCTAAATGAGGATTATACCTACTGAAATGTTTAAGCTTGATAAAGTGGCCCCGCAGTTTCTTCAATGGGTTCTGTAAGACAAAATAAAAAAGACAAACGTGACCATTAACCCAGCGGTTATTGTATATTTAAATGTAGAACTTGTCTCTGAGAATAAGTGAAAGCACAATTACAGTTTTTATCTGTGCATTTTCTAACGGTTTGTGCCACAGCTGCAAAGGCTTCACACCAAAAAAGGGAACTGCACACAGCGTTTGCTTTGCACCAGGGGCAACAAATGATTTTTAGAGGATTACTTAACTCCAAAGTAATCTTTGTCATCAACAACTCATCCCTGTTAGAGTTTACTGTCACACATTTCAGGTTTTCACTCAGTGTTTCCACAGAGAACATATGTACATTTCCAAATGTTGTTGACATTTTTACACCTGTAAAATCAGTCATTTCTGGGATTCCAGAAATATATAGTATGAAGTGCGAGAAACTAACACAAAAATGATCATTTAAATACTAATTTGTTACTTCCTGTTGCTGTAAAAGAGACTACACTTGACACTACTCTTATTTTGTTGAACAGGTGTGCGAATTTCAGCGTCTCAGCCTGGGAACGTGGAACACGCTTTTCTATTGCAGCCATTCTTTGTGATTTAGGCCGAATGAACTGCGTGTCTTTGCCTGAGAGTGATGACACCTTAAGTTGCAAAAGCTAAATTTCCCATTCAAAAGTTTAGGAGACTCTCACCACGTAGAGGTCGTTTGTGTGACTTGCGTCGATGCACCATGACCCCGATGATCAACGCGGCACCGACCAGCACGACGGCCAGCACCGAGAAACTGGTGATGGCTGCCAGCTTCCACACATCAGGTGTGTCCTCCACAGGTTTACCTATTGATTTAAAAAAAAAACAAAAAAACCTTAAACGGCAACACTGAAAAAAGGATACTCATGTAGGAATAAATCATGGCAGAGTCATTTACATTTAAAGTATCTGAGCCAGTGTCTTACACGTGTTGCACGACGGGGTCTTTGGGTACTGCTTGCACGATGCACACGGGACACAAACATCCAAATCTGAGTTCCAAAACTCTGAACTGCTACACTGACCTGCACACAGACAAACATCAACCTCTTAGTTATTATGGCACTTTATAATTTACAAGTCATTCACAGAGAAACATTTTGTCAAAGCTGGGCCCTGGAGGGTTTAGGAGAACTTCCAGGCCGAAACATTTGTCATGATGAAACCTTGAGATCTGGAGGTGTCACTTGAGAATGAATGCAAATGTTTTGGAAAGCAACCATGCCTCCCTAATTTGCTGCTATAAAATGAAATACAAATAAAATAAACCATAGTCTGTTGACTTGCTGGAGAAATTCAGTTGTATTCAGTTACTGCAGGTGTGACCAGAGCAGGACACATGAGGAACTCTGTGGTTTTCTTCTTCTTGTAAAATGAAACTGGGAAATTCCTTTGGGCCAGACTGCTGATGCAACCTAACTGCACGAGAGCGAATTACTCAGTAACATAGCGTACATGAGCAGGCACACTGTGTGTGAAGAGCAGGAAGTGTTTCCACAGAGTGCTTCCGCTGAATTGTTTTGCTTCTGTGTACGTGTGCGACTTCCAGAGAATAAACGAACGTGTGAGAAAGAGTTTCGGTGGTTACTGAAAATGTCTACCTCTGTGGTCACAATGGAAAACTAATTTTCTTTTTATGGCAGCCAGACAGCTAAACAATTAAAGCTGTGGATTTCCCACATGATGAAGTGACACAGTGAACACCAACGGTAAACTCAGTGTAGAGACTGGCTTGGTGTTTTCATAGTGTGTTGGTTAAGACATGGGAACGCACAAGGTCACGGATGAAGCTGATAAACAACCTCTACACAATAATATTACAACACAGAGTCAACCTAATAAGATGACTGACACAATACCAGACACGACTGCATTACAAATAATGTAACACGGAAACAGTGCACAGAAATTTCATAGATAAGATGATAACAGTCTTTCTTCCTTCTCTGTGTCACACATGTATTTGCATAAGCAACATCTTTTGTGTCCACCATTGTTAATAAAAACCACACTGAAGCCCAAACTGAGTCATCATTTGTGGTAAGTTCGTGTTTAAACTGGCTGCTTTAATCATCACAGAAAGCAATACCAAAACTATCAGAGGCGAGTCTGACGTAAACCAGAGGTAGGTAAATGAATGTGCAAGCCACTGCAGCCGCTTCAGTGATAATAACAATTGCAGTTAAACAATATTGTGACATCAAACTCAGGAGCTGACGAACCAACTGTTCCCAAGTCAGGTTAATAAGATGAGTGAAACAATACCAGACGTGACGGGTTTACAGAAAAATGAAACAAGGGAATAATCTGGATCTAGGAAATCTAATCTAATTGATAAAACGGTGATTCATCATTCCTTGTTCGGTGTAAATATTCAGAACAGGATTGTGCAGGTCATTTATCAGAAATGCTACACAAGTTATCTAAATGCACTTGTCTACAAAACTTCAGAGACATTTTTCAGTAAAAACAAACAAAAACAAACAAACAAAACTCTATTACAAGTAAAAGTCCTGCATTTAAAACCTCGTTTAAGTAGTGAATGAATCTCATAGGGGTAGTGGAGTGAGGGGGTGAGAGTCATGAGATGATTAATGCTGTGGGAAAGGAGAAAAAAAAAAAGGAAATTCTGCTACACAAATTTGTATTCATTTTCGGACGATTTGCCTCTTTAATCCGTCAACCCATTAGTCAGATGAAACCATGTGAGAATTTTACAGGAGAAACGTCTCCGCTGACAACTCATAGACATCTGAACTGATCTGTTCAACCTACAGTCCAAGAATCTAAAGAATTTCAGTTCACTAACAGTTATGACAAAAAAAAGCAGAATGATTTCTGAAATAGTTGCTGATTGATTTTTTTTTTTTTTTTTTTTGTCGATCAACTAACTGATTAAAGGGCGCTTGACTGATTTTACAACTGAAGTTCAGTTTACTTGTCACAGAAGTAATTCTCCACCTGTGGAAACAGAAGAATAATGTCTGTGGCTCTGGAGGGAGCTATTATGACCCTGATGACATCACTATGACTTCATCAGGGTCAATCTCGGCTCGGACTCGAGACTTTTTTCTTTTAACGAAAGGTTTTTTTAACAAACATTTTTAAACAAACAGAAAGCCAGTGTTACAAACATGAAGCCTGGAGTGTGAAAGATGTGGAGATTTAGGAGGCACGGAGGGTCAAACGAAATGCGTTGCATTATGGGAAATGTAGGATTCAGGAGCTGGATGCATGCAGCGACTAAAAATCAGAATATCTCGGCCTCTCTAATACTTTCTCTGATCAGACTTTTGTGCGTTTGCAAACTTTATTAAAGTGCAATACTAAATTGCTGCTCAGTTGAAGATGGTTCTTTCTCTGGGAGATAGAGGGCCAAATACACCAAGTTTTTTTAGATTCGCTCATTTTGTCTCATCACTCATAATCAGAATAAATCCAAGAAATTTTGAGCCTCAAATCCAGAATAATATTTAAGTTTCCCATGAGCATGAGATCCAGTGCCTGCATCACAAATGTAGACTGAGACTGTGCAGTATGAGTTTGTAGCTGGTCACATTACACAGGACAAATTGTACTTGACAGCCAGTCAGTGCAGGTCATTATTAACCAGCTGCAGCCAAGAGGCACCTGCTCCACAAGTCATGTTTGAGGCATTTTGACCTCTAACTTCTCTGGTTATGTTGCGGCCACATGCTCAGGCCCTCAGAGACTCTCCGTCTTCCACAGCCAACCCGCCTGCAGAGCTGGAGTGACTCATTTCATAGCCATGGTCACAGTAAAAATGTGTCACAGTTCTTGTAAACCTGACGATTCCACGCCTGCATCATCCACCAAGTCTGGCTGGACTCATGCTCAAGAGTTCAAAAAGTCACTGAAAGGAACTGAACCTTGACTCCTTGGTTGGCCCCTATCCAAACCACATTTGAGAAGTGAAGCATTTTGTTGCTCAAGTCAGACAACCTGAAACTCCTGATTAAACCGATAAGCATAATTCAGCCATGTGGAGCCTGAGCTAAAGTTTTCATGTTTTTTTTTTTTTTTTTTTTTTGCTATGCTTTTTTATTCATTCATGAATGGCAACACATACATCAGCCAGCATTGCATTAAAAAAACAACAACTGCGGTGATCGTGTCATGAAACTACCACAGAAGTTTCTTGTGGCTCAGCACGTAAAATCGAGAAAACAAGAAAATGCTTGGGACCATTTTTGGTGTGCTCATGACTAAAAGACCTTGGCAAATCTCAGCACCAAGTCTGACAAAGGGTGTTTTTGGGTGTGGGGGTGTTGTATTTTGTCATAAATTTGGAAAAGGGGGGTGGGTGGACCAACAGCTGATGTCCAGATGTAGAGATGGTTTCACACGGACAGTCTAGATTAAACATGTTTTGAGTTTACTTTGCTCAAAATGCATTTGGTAACTTTAATGTCTGAGGAAATGGCCCTAACCCGTGTAATTATTCAAGATTTTATGTTCTCAGTGCAATCTGAGTCTCTTGTTCTCCTCCGGGATTTCATCCAAACTTCGCAGGGCTGTGGAAACCAAGTCAAAAGCTCACTCTCACTCTCTTTCTTTTTAGGTTTTCTGAGAGATAATAGAAAATGTATCTTTGTGCAAAATGGACACAGGCAGCGCGTCCTTTCCATGTGGCCTGTCCTTCTCACCCAGGGGCACGGATGGATGGGGGTGAAATAAGGCGATCGGAATGCGGAACCGGTGAGCAATGCAGCTGCCTAAGGAAGCGGCTCTGTAAGCAGCCCCACTATCTTGACTCCATTATAGGGAGACCAGACCACCAGACTGTGATCATGTTCACAGAAAACAAGAACACCAGCGTTGGGTTACAAAAGAAAGTTAGAAAAGGAAGGAAAAGGCGATCGAATCATTGCATCAAAGTCGGGAAAAAAAATCTTAAATCATGATTTTACCATCTATTTGAACTCTTGTTTTGGGAGGGGAAAAAATGTATTTTACTTACTTTTTTGTGCGCTCACAGCATGGAAATGAGTCACGGCCGCTATAATAAGTCCGCAGAGCGCGCAGAGAGCGTTTGAAGCCATGTCGTCTGCGGGTGAGAAGCTGCTCGCTGTCGGCTACACAATTCCCGAAAGTTCATCTGATTAACAATCCGTGCTGGTTTTCAGCATGGAAAAGCGAGCATCAGAGTGAGTCACCCGGAGGAGTCTGCGCCTTGTTTTAATAGCGCACACACCCACGCTAACAGTTCAGCTCCTATGAGTCATTTCCTATGTACTGTACTGCTCGGTGCGCACTCCTCGACTCAGAGGAAACTCCACTACCATAGTATGTGGTTTGATTTGTTTCATTTCGAGTGAAAGCTTCAAATAAAGCACCTGAGGTACGAGAGTTTTTAAATACATATATTTCACATTTCATGGCCACACCCTTCAGATGTTTTCTTTCTTCTTCTCCACATTTCTACCAGAGAGTCTGTGTAGTCTGGACTTAATAGTGTTCTCATTGTTATTACCACGCCTGTCGACGTCATCCCCCTCCTCTCTGCCAAAAAACACAACTCTCTGGCAGGAGTCTGGGTCCCATACACAGGAAAAAAGGAAGAAAAAAAAGAAAAAGAGGAACAGCACTGAGGCAAAAACAGATGACACTCTCACTAGGAAAAACTATCTGCCTTTTAAAAGCCTTTGGGAAAGTCTGCTCAAAAGTTAAGTTACATAAGCTTTATCTTTTGTCCACTAGAAAACCCTCTGCAGATACAAAAACACAAAAACAACAACAACAACAAAAAAAAGAGCTGTGATGGTCTCACTTTTGGAAACTGACATTTGAATAGTGAGTGTCCCGGACACACAGCGGTGATGTTAATGTCTCGGCCTGGGTGTAGCCTGCTGCAGCAGCACAAATATGCAATAACAAAGCCAGTGGACGCCTGCCTGGAGTGCTATCAGGTTGGCCCCTGTCACAGCATTGTCTCATGTATTAATGAAGACCATCGTTTACTACATAATCTGTGCTCTGTGGCATACAAAAGTCTCACTTAGCACAAAACCCAAGCTACTAATTTATTTAAGATAGGTTATGCGAGTAAAGGACCACTGCCCATGTAGTATAAACAATAGAAATTATACTTATTTTTGCCAACATTATAGCAAATTCCTGCAGGGACTCTTAGTTAACTGGTCCCAAATGCCTGACAAACTATTCTTTTTCTTTTTTCACATATGCACTCTTTTTCTCAGCAGCCTGGAACTTTTTATGTGTGCTCCATGGTGTGAACTGCCTTTCCCACAAGAGCTAACGTCAAACAGACGCTAACCAACCTCCCAGTAAATAGTTCACATCATCAGAACAGAGGAAAAGGGGTTTCATTGGCTCAATTAGGTTATACGCATGTTGTTAAACAGATGTTTTTGTACTCGACTGTCACGGCTAACCTTTAGGAGAGCGGTCTAAGAGGACCTGGAGCGGCGCAGCCCACTAAGGACACCCATATGAGCTGACTTTCCACTGGAGTGATTTCATCAGTAATGAGGCACTATAAGCTGCAGATGTTGTGTCAAACGCTCCAAAAGGAACCATGGCAACAAAATGAACACACACAGAGGACCTTGCCCAAGGTGATCCAAACACTCCTGCATGTGCTGACTGGGTGCCAAACTAGCTGATGTCTCTCAGGCATTGTTAATACTATAGCCTACACAAAGAACTTAGACAAATCCGGGTATTGTACTTTATATAAAAGAAACATTTTTAGTTTTACACATTCAATCCTCAAGTCTGCAAAGGATGGCTTCTTTTAATTTTGGGGTTTAAATTTCAGCTTCACTGATTTTACGGGACTTCCAGCAGGACAACTCAAAGAAACAGTTCAGGAAGATCAACTATGTACCACTGCAGTTCAAAGTTCTTCAATACATTAAAAACGCTAAAGAAATATTTAAAAGTGGGCCCAGTTTGTCAGAAGAGAGGATGTTTAAATTGGCAAGAACGGCAAAGAAAGGAAAACAGTGCAGAGCATCTCACGATGTAAGGACATCACGGTGTACACAAACAACTGCGTTTATTAGCTACATCACAACTGTCTCAGTCAGATGTGTCACTGTTTGGTCACCAAATTAATCACCAACTGGCAATGACGTGGTAAAACAAGTCTTTCCAAAGAGAGATTTAAAACGGGGAAACACTCATCTGATATCCCCAAAATGTCTGCCTCTTTGAATGAATCTGCAGCTCCTTTGTCTTTTCTCTATTCTTTTCTCTCCTTTGGTTCTGTCTGTCTTCTCTTTTTGCTCCAGTGTCTTTATGTGAATTAGGTGATGTAGATGCGGTGAAAGTCGTTGGCTCCGAAGGCACAGTTGCACTTGGGGCACTTCCTCTGTCGGGTGTCGTAACGCATCTTCAGACATTCGTAACAGAACACGTGGAAACACTTGGTGAGCACCGTCTCCTTGTCTCGTGTGTTGCAGCAGGGGCAACGCAGCTTGGCCTGGAGACAGATAAATACATCGGTCATGGGCCAAATACCGACTCGCCTGTGCTGTTATTACTTCTACTCACTGTATGGTAATACAGCTAATACTTGAGGGTGTAGCAAGTAAGATTCTTGATATCCCCAAAGCACATAGTGACTGTAATAGCTGTCGAGGTTTGAGCTCACTTTCTGGCCCATACTGGGAATGAAAAACTGCCACTGCCAGGCAATTAAGCAATTTACAAATCTGTAGTATTTGCATTAAGACAAATTACTTACTCTTTACTCTTTCACTAGGCTGTTGTATTTCTGTCAACAGTCTACTTCAGATTGTGCCAGGAAGCTGGTGGTGTGTTTGTAACTCCCTTGTCACTAACACAGGTCAATTAAAGTCATAAATTTTTCTGCACATAAACAACATTCCCTCATTCTCACCTTGTACTGGTTGATCTCCTCCTGCAGGATCTCATCAGCGTCAGAGTAAACCTCCACCTTCTTCTGTTTCTCCAGCTTCCGTCTCAGCCTGGACAGATCCTCCTGGAAAGGCCCGAGGAGAAAGAGTAATTAGAGCTGCGAGCCAAATGTGATCCTCCCGTCAGAATTTCAGGAGTAACTCGCACGAGTTTGGAGCGATTTCCCTTTTCTCCTGAATTACAACATACCTGCGCTCGTTTCAGGTTGCTGCTCTCCCTGTCTCGGGCGGTGCGGTTCTCTGCCACAGAGACCTGGATCTCCTTAAGCTTGGCCTGCGTGTGCTCCAGCTGCACCTTCAGGTCCTCTGCCAGCTGGGCAGCCTCCACCGCCTGCAGGAGGGAAGGAACCGGACGCACTCAATAAAAAAAAACCTAATGATGACATTCCTGAGTTATAATGTGGTGGTACAGTAGTAGAGTCTTTGTGCTTCAACTTTAGAGATTGAGTTGTGTAACAACTTAAACAACAGCACCACTGCTTTTGCATTTTTAATCATATCCACAATTCCTGGTTTCAGTTAAAGTAAACATCCCCTTTTCTGTGCTTTCTGTTATGTTTTAATTTTATTGTTGTGGTTGTTCCTACTTGTGAAAGTAAGATTAAATGTGAAAAAAAAAGAAAAAAAAAAAAGAATTTAAGCAACATATTCATGTAAGCGACAAGATGAGCACTCCTCCACATATTGAGAGCCTTTTCCAGAACGTGGGCCATGTTGGAAATTACCTGAAGTAGGCACTTGACCGCTTGCAAAACACGAAAGTGTGGGAATCGGGACTAACGCTGGATTTAATTTGCTAACAGTGTAACTCGTTAGTGCAGAGTTTTGAGGCAACAACCCCACAAATCTTGGATGTCAGAATTTTTCACAAGCAGCTAAACACACCACAATGATGATATGCTTATGTATGACTTCTGGCACAGGATATTATCCAGATCCTCTTATAATGCTAATCAGTGTTTATATATACAACCATGTGACATCTGGCAGCAATCAACTCAGGCACTGATTAGCAAATCTAAAGTGTGAGAGTCGACAGCATGACTGACGGCATCTCTCTCCTTACCTTCCTCTTGTTGAGTTCTAGTGCTTGTGTCCGGACAGCCAGCTCTTTCTCCAGAGCGGCCAGCGTGCTCTGAAGGACGCCTTCTTTTTCTTCTAGCTTCTGCACAACCAACAGCTGGGCATCCACCTGAGAAAGGCAGCAAATAGTTAATATTTCAGTTCGCAGACACAATGGAAAAATAATTTCTGCATTTTTAGATTAACAAGTTCCACATCACCTGGGTTTTGAAAGTGAGAACTTGGTCAGCCAGCTCCTCCTTCTCCTCTTTCAGCAGCTTGTAGATCTGGTTCGATTTGATTCGCTCACTCATCAGCTTGAAATTGGCATCGTCCTTCTCCCGCAACTGCTGCAACAGTCGGCTGTTCTGCTCCTGCATGTCCTCGAAGGCCTGGCCTGTTACATCCATCTCACTCAGCAGGGCTTCCTCCTCCTCAAGAGACGAACAGGTGTCAGTGATCAAAGTATTTGTTCTTGCTTCTTGACTTCATTTTACAAACAGATGGGCCCCGATTTCATCATTTGTAGACATTCATATAAAGTACTCTATGTGTATGTATGATCTTTTGCTCACCAATGTACCAAAATATTTCTAAACTATAACAAGCATCTCTCAATCTGAATCAAAACAGTATTCAATCTATGTGGGATCTTTTGGTATGAAGAGTCACAGATGTGCAAAGTTGTAAATTGATGGTGCCGTCATCATATAACCTGAAGCAATAAATGGCATAACACCTTCACTGGCCTGTTTATGATTATACATCTCGACATGGATCCACACCTGCTTTGTTTACTGTGCTACAAACACGGCTACAAATTTCACTTTGCCGCATTTGCTTCATTTTGGTTCCTACTTACAAGCCAACTAGGGCCTATAAACAAAAGTCACATGAACTCACAAGTAGCTTGTTTATTGAATAGTTTTGGCAATCGGTCATCCTGCAAAGTTAAATTCAGGAACAAATCAAACTCATCTAAGTCCAAAACAGTGTAGTTGCTGTACTTTACACCAGATATGAAGGTCAAAGCAAAGAGCTGAATGCATCATTATCAGTCCAGATTGAGTTTTGCCTTCTGTTAATTATGTTCTGCTAGACCTCCCAAGCATGAGGAACAGCAGGATATCAGATCTCAACATCTGACTCTTTTATGTTAAACAACTTAAAATCAAAACGCTTTTTCATTTTCAATATTTGATTTCATCACATTTTCAGTGCTCAAGGACAAAGACCTAGATTTTTTTTAGATGGTCTTCGTACAGTTATTTGCCTGACAGCAAAGTTCACACACATAATGTAACTCAAACTAAATAAGTAAATGCTTGAGACAGTTTGTGTGACGGGTGAAGATAATATGACTCATATTAAATAATAAGCTTGTCTGGTCATTTTTAATGTAAGGTCAACAGCTGAATGAATATTATTGTGACAAGAGTATTTCATTATCTAATGTGGGTGTGTCCACCATCTACGCTTCTCAAGTTTTACAACTGCGATGACATTACTTGACCAGCATTTGACCCCGGTCAGAAATTTGTTTTATATTTTCCATCTCATGAGAGTCTGCTCTCTAATTCCGCGAGTTTTATGACTTACTAATGACAACACAGCCATGCAAGTGAGCTACAATCTGACAGTATTTTACATACTTTGAATTTATCAGTGCGGCTCACCCAGAAAGATTTTTGTTTTCGTTTCTGTGTTGATATATATTTCCCCCTTAATTATATATATAAAAAAATTTCAGCTGTTATAAATCTCAGTTGAAATTTTTTAAAATTTGTTCAAGGGTATGCTGTGCCAGACATTATGTAACAGCGCACTGTGGTGATCAAAAATTAAACTTGGAAGGTAAACAGACATACAATGCTTATGAAAATCAGTTTAGCATATGGTGTGTAGGGAGGTCGTTTTGTAGCTTATATAATACAAATTCCTTTTACGCCGAGGTTCCTATCTTTGGAATAATTTTAGATCCGCAAAGATATTTTTAACTTATTTCCCCGCTGCCATGATGACACCTTTGTAGTGTCAATAGATGCTGTATGTACAGTACAAGATCAAAGTTTAAAAAAAGATAAGCTTGATACTTGAAAGATTTTTCCCATCATTTTACTAAGAGCCACAACAACCTTGAGATGTTATAAAATGTTGCCGATAGACTTGCATGAAGTTAACCAGCCTATCAGATTTAAATTAGAAGCCACGGCCACATTTCAGTTCCTCTTTAGTGGTCTAAGATTAGGTGAACCTCTTTCTTAGGCAAATGTGATACTCATCGCTCTACAGTCATTCTTAACACAGCTGGCTTGTTTATATTTATATCTGGTACAGTCCCAGAAGTTTAAAGCTGACCAATACAGGGCTGATGGTTCGTGTCTCATTTCTTGCTGGTTTTTAAAAAAATGTATGCTGCTATGATCAACTGTAGGAATTATACATTTGTGTATGGGTTACATATAAAAACGTTTGAGCAAAAGCTGACAAAAAATGATTTATTTGATGGCTGACACTGAGGCTGCTGAATCTTTTCTCTCGTTAAAATATTGGTATACTATGTAGAAGTAAAAGTAAAAGTGGTACACAGCCTATTGTTTAAGGTGCACACAACATTATGTGTGTTATACCACCCTGTTTCCTCATGTTTCCTGTCTCTGTACAGCGACACTGCCAAAAAACAAAAAAAAACAAAGACATGCTCAGCCAGTTTGAGAGAACAAAACACACAAATACCTGCTTAGTGGCAGCAAGTTTCTTCTGAAGATGCTCAATGGTCTCTTCTGCAACTCTGATTTTCCTGAGGGCATCTTCATCAGCCAGTTTCTTGCTCTCCTTCCTCTCCCTCTCCTCCAGCTCTCGCACCCTCATCCTCAACTCATCCACCTGGATGGGCATGGGACAAGTGTTTTGTTATCAGCAGCTAACAAAGTGAAAAAAAAAAGTGCACAAGAATGACAGAGAGGCGAGACACCAAAGAACAAACCTCGGCTTTAGATTTGCGCTCAGCTGCCATGAGCTGCACTTTGTCCCTCTGCTCCTTTGGAGCCGACTTGTACATGTCCAACAAGAGCTTCATCTCTTTCTGGGACTCCTGGGCTTTCCTGATAAGTTAGAGGCGACAAGGAGATTACATTAACATTAGCTATCGCATCAGTGTAATGAGCAGACTGCTTCTTAGCTCATGATCACACTCTTGCTAAATGAACAGAAGACTGGGCCCCTGTTTGTAATCTATCACTGCACGACTGCCTACTTTGCTTTTAGCGATGAAGATTTTGGCCTCAAATGTGACATTTTTAAATCATGCAAGGAACAATATTGTGTGAAAAAGACCAAAAAACATTTCATTAGAAATGAAAGTGGAGTCAAAGAGAAGGGGGATGTACTTGAGTTCTACTCTGAGCATCTTCAGTGTGTCCGAGTCTTTCCTCTTCAGCTCGTCGCTGCGCTGTCGCTCTCTCTCGCGCTCCCTCTCTCGTTCTCGCTCAGCCTCCCTCTCCCTCTCCCTGGCCCGCTGCCTCTCCAGTTCCTTCCTCCTCTCCTCCTCCTCCTCCTGCTCCTCATCCTCCTCTTTCTTCACGTCGATGCTATCACTTGTCGACTCCTCAAGTATCAGCACCCCTGTGTCGCCACTCTGACAACGCAACTGTCAATGAAGCAAAAGAGTCCTTAGCAATTACTGTTAACATTATTTTCTTTGTTCTGATTAAAAGAAATTACAATTAGAGGAAATGTTTTGGATTTACTTAAAATACCTCTCTGATTTTCAATAAAACACTGTCACCGTTGGACTGTGAATCACGTCATGTACCTTATTGATCTCCATCTGTGTTTCCCGCAGCTTCCTCTTATAACGCTGCACGTCACCTTTCAGCTGAAGATTGTGGTTCTGAAGGCTGCTGATTAAGTGTCGCATCTCCCTGTTGATTGGCCCTGAGAGAGCAAACACCAAGGATGAAATTCAGACACACGCTGCACAGTCAACGTGTCGTCAAGAGTCATTCAACGTTATCTGGAGCTGTGAATGACACCAACTGCATTATGTATATGAGTGACAGCATTATGCAAATGACACAGTATGAACTAATAACAAGAAGAATGATAATAACTAATTATAATATTCACCTGAGTAACATCCTCAAATCACTGTAATTTACAAAAGAAGTGTTTGCATTGAGCTAGCATCTTAAGATGCATCAAACATATCCCAAATACAGTGTTGTATCACTATGTACCACACTGTGGCATGATTTCCCTTCCCTCTTCGGAGACTTCTTGATTGATGTGAGTGTGCGTTTGAAAACGTACCTGCTTGCTCATTGGCTGCCAGGTTCTGCTCAAACTCGATGCGCAGCATCTCATACTCTTTGCGCACCTGGGCCAAGGTATCCTCCAGCTGGATGACCTCGGTCCGCAGCTTCTTCTGAAGGGACAGCTCATCACTCTGAACAGTTGAAAACACCAAAACACTACTGATCAAGTTGCCCAGAAGCGGCAATAGTACACACATTCGTAAAAAGAAAAAACTGTGGAAGAGTAACACTATGCTAAAGTCAGAGAGCAGTTCAGTATGCCAGGAGTCTTATGTTTTCTCTAATGAATAAATCTTGTTTATCTCCATGAAAGCAACTTTCCACAAACATCCTCTAAGAATTACCTCCATGTGCTCAATCTGTCGGAGGTGGGCGTTCTTTGCAGTGAGCAGGAGTGCCCGTGCCTCATCCAGCTGGGTTTTGACCCCGAGAGACTCATTGTACAGCAGGGAGAACTGAGACTGCAGACATTTGTACTCCAGAGTCTCCTTCACAACCTCTTCTGGAATATTGCGCAAGTCCATCTGAAAATTCAGGGTGTAGGTTGAGATGACGGCAAAGCTTGAACAATGGAAATCTGTTACCACACTACACTGACATTCATCGATTGGGTGGGGTGGGGGGTGTCTTCCTTCCTACCATCAAAATACTTTATCTTTACCTTGAGCTTCTCACTCTCCCTCACAGCATCCTGGAGCTCCGCCTGCAGTTTCTCCAACTCTGCCATGCGGCTATTTGCTAACTCCTGGTTGTGCTCCAACTCTGCATTGAGACTTTCAAACTAAGGTGAAAAAAGGACATGTTATAGGAGAAATGCGCATGATGTAACAACACTGTTTTGCCAGCAGAGGACTACTAATGAATTATAACTTGCATCCGAGATATGAAATCTGTTATATACAAAACACTAAGCACATGTTCCACGAAATTAATTGCAATGGGGTGCTTCCTATGAACACTCACCTTCTGAATATTCAGCGTAATTTGGCCTCCAGGTAGCCCACCTGAGCTGCCCGTGCTGCTATATCCAGATTTTAACTGTAGACACCAAAGAGCAGAACACAGATTATGAAAAAAAGAAAAAAAAAATCATGATAGGAAAAACAACTCAAGAACACACAGCACACCAACACACATCCTATGACATCATTCAGACTGTGCATGTTTTCCTCATGTTCAGACAACTGGTGCAAACAATGCGTGAATCAACAGTGGGATGTGAATCAATAGGAGCAGCTGGCTTGACACGCCTTGATGCTTAGAACCTTATCAATTTCAGCTCATGTATGAGAGAAGCAGCAACATGAGCCTACGCCTTGTAGACAGATAACAAATCTCACAAACACGCACACTTAAGAAAGACACGTGTTGCACACCCAGACAGTGTCATACAAATGCACCTGCTCCATGGCCTCTGCAAGATGTTTGTTGAGTTTTTGTTCCCTATTGCGGAGTTTCTCTATGTCCCACTGCAGGTCCTCCACTGTTGTCTCCATCTCAGACACCTTGGTCTCAGAGCTGGTCACCTTGTCCACCAACTCATTGTACTGCAAAACAGCAAGACGTGACAATACCTTAGGTGACAAGTACACATCAAAATCAGTGGCTATGTACCTACAATTTTCCTCATTCACATTCTCCACCCATTTCTCTGACTCTCATACTTGCACGCATACACAAATATTCACCATACACGCTGACACCCACAAACCAAAGCCGAGGACATCATACCTCCATAGACATCTTGTGGTGTCGGCCCTGCAGGAGAGTGGCCAGGTCTCTCAGTCGACTGTTCTCTTCCAGCAGAGTGTGGTTCACGTTGATGATGTCAGAGTGGCTATCATCTTCACATGCTGTTAATGAAGATCAAGATAGCAGTGTCCATTTAGAGTGCAGCCGATGGGTGTCAAGAAAACCGTGCTCACATTTACATACAGCGACAACTTCATACTGACATATTAAACTCTTCTGACAACAAGTCAGATACCTGCAGCACGTTTTACTTTAGAACTAATTCTAAAGTAAAACGTGCTGCAGGTATTCCTCATTCTTATTTGAATGTATTGTATGTGAGTCACTGGCTTATCATGCGTGAATGAATCAGTAACAAGCGTGTCTCCACAGTTACCTGCAGCCTGGACCTGCTTGCACATGTCGTCGATGCGGCTGTGCAGCCTGTCGAAGACGCAGACCAAGCAGGCGATGGCTTCCTTGCTGAACTGCATGCGGTCCTGGAGGTGCAGGGTGAGCTCCTCCTCGCTGCTGTGCTCCAGCGTGGCCAGAAAACCCTTGGCATTCTCACTTAGGGGAGGAGGAGGCGGCGGCGCATCTGAACATAGTAGGAGGTAAATACAGCTACAGAGGTTAGCACTGATTTATGATAGCCTGAAATTCTACATGCTGTTTGTCAGCCAAAACATATGAGGAAGCTAAATCGATTACCCCCTTTAAAGATACACCTGGAATCTTTAAAGGGGGCTCTGCCATCAACACAATCACCCCATTCAGGTTGTCAGTAAAGCTCCATTATAAAGGACTATCACCAGCCAATTGTGCACTTAGATCCTGGACTTTCTGACAACCAGACCACATTCAGTCATGAGCAACCTGATCTTTTCACCTCGGACCTTGAGCTCAGCCACCCCACAGGGCGGTGTGCTAAGCCCCCTCCTCTACTCCCTCTTCACCCACAACTGTGTGCCAATCCAGGACAGGATCATCAACATGAAGTCTGCATGTGACCGGACTGCTGTGGGCGAGATCAGCATCAGAAACAAGGTCCAGCGCCGTGTACCTTCATGCTCCACTACGACTCTCACCATCAACACCAAGACAACAAAAGAGCTCATCATCAATTTCAGGAAGTCCACCATCACCACTCCTACCCTAATCAGCGCAACTGAGGTTTAGTGAGTCTGCAGTTTTTGGTTCCTGGGTGTGATCATCACTGAGACCACAACACATCCTGCCTGTTGAAAAGGGCCCAACAACACCTCCACCCACTAAGGGGGCTGAAAAAGGCTGAGCTCTAACAGCAGATCCTGGTTACCTTCCACTGAAGCACCAATGAGAGTGTCTTCACTAATTGTCCCTACTGGTATGAAAATAGTTCAACCTTAGACCGGGAAACACTGCAACGTAAGGTAAAGGGAGCCCAATGCCTCATCTCTATCATTTACTCCCCATGCGAGACATTTACTGTCAGGCTCAGAAACAGCGTCATTACACTGCTGAACTTCACCCTCCACCTGCAGTGTATGACAAGCTTGAATTAAACTATTAGCCTGCTTACCTATTGTTGAGTCCTGTGATGGCTCTGTGGTTGTCATCAACTCTTCTGACCCAGAAGGAGGAGGAGGCTGCTGCTTCTCCTCCTGACACTCCTCCTGATGCTCTTCTAGCTGCTGCTGCTGCTGCTGCTGCTCAGCCTGCTCCCCCTCGTTCTGAGTCTCTGGAAGAGGAGGTGGAGGAACAGCAGAAGTTGGTGAAGCCAGACTGATGCCATCTTCCTCCATTGGTGTGGGATCAGGGAGAGGAGCCGGAGGTGGGGGAGGGGTAGATGTCGCCGGAGCTTCTGGCTCGATACGTTTGCGCAGAACTTGCACGTTCTCTTCCAACTGCAAATTAGAAACACAAAGATTGGAAGACATGTTTACAGTGGTACACTGCACACAACGAAAAACTCTGCTGATTGATGACTTTTACATGAAAACAGACAAAATACAACCCACTCTACAAAAAAAAATCCTTTACATGTATGAATCACACTAATCTGACCGACAGGTTTACATGTGGCTCGGAGAGAATGATATAGACCCAATCCAGTGATTTCTAAAAACAGGATTCAGGAAAAAGAAGAAGATTAATATTGCTACTACAGTGTAATCAAAAGTGCGGAAAGCACCTGTGACCAGTAGCGATTGACAATTAGCAGGGTGGTGTCATCAGTGGCTTGTCTCTTCTCCAGCTTCTCAATTTTCTCCCGTAACTCATCCTCCATCGCTTGTCTCTGCTCCAGGCGCTCACAAAGTTTCTTATTCTTGAACTGGAGCACCTTCATGTCCATTTCCTCCTGCACAAAACAGATACCACAGTAAGGACCATCAGAGATTCTGAATGTTGTTTGGCAAAAAACCCCAACTTGAATTAAGCTACAATATGCAAAGTAAATCATCTTGGTGAAAGTAGCAGTAAATGGACTAAACATAGCAACTTCAAAGAGTAATAAAAATAACTGACCGTAGAAGAGACTCCAGCTATGCGAATGGGCTCAATGAGAGTGGTGGTGGTTTTTTCCTCTTTTTTGCTTTTCTTCTCAGGTGGGCCAGGGGGGCTGTCCCCTCCTGAGGGACGCTTTCCTCCCCCAGCACCTGACATCTTTCCTTCCCCTGTAAGAAATAAACACGGCATGAAATCGTCCATCTTAAAGAAACTACGGGTTCATTGGGAGAACTCATTCATTTGGTGACAGCTAGCAACAGCATTTGTCTTATTTCACTAGCGTAGGACCACTGATATTAACCCGTTCAAAATACTGCATCGCTGGTGTTCATATAACAACATGTGTTCCTGAAAGGTTATGCGGATTGTTATTGTATAGGCCACTGGCTGAAAAGCTACCAAACAATTTCTAATTTGGCATTTCTGCAACGGTTAACGCACATTCGCAAGCTTGCTAACGCTAGCTATGCTAATGCTAACGATTAATTCTCCGGGACCTGTTTGGCTAAGCGGCGCTCTTTGTCCAGTGTATTTAATGACTGGTGCGCTGCATTTTTATTCACTGACCATTATTGCACACGTAAGATAGAAGAAATTCTACCTGAACAAAAACGTATAAGCCGTTTTTTTGACAAATATTATTACAAACCTTCACAAGAACCGATTGAAAATGTAACTCAGGGCATACAGGGAAGCTATAGGAAATAACGACAATGTACTTCCGCCGAGACTTTATCAAGCAATAATAAAAATAAAGATGCGATTAAATACAAACACTATTGGGATACCGCGCCTTAAAATGTAGATACTTGGGAAAGAAATCTAAAATATATATATTTTTGGAAAAATAAATAAATAAATAAAACAAATCAACCATACTGCAATCTTCACCCCGGCCTTAGGGGGGCAGTACTGTCGCACTCTGTAAGAACAGGATGTTTCGAGGAATGTGACTAGAATGTAAACAGTGTTAAGGCGCTAACATCATCCGTGGCTACGTCTTGTACTGTCGCCGCTCAATCGCACACAGTTATGGCTTCGCGATAAATTTACTGAGGGAAGATGGCACTAATATTCTGAGTCCTTATTCGCCGTCTCCCTTCTTGTCGTTTGATTGCATACATGGTGAGTAGCTTCCTGTATGGTCAGTGAACCTTCTGCTGCAGCAAGGCCAAGGCTAGCTAGCTGTCCTAATGGATCAAGGGCACATCTGTAAATAACATTAGAGAGTACAGATATGTACATGCTGCAAGCAAATCACAAGAGTGCCCTTCAAATTTGAGTTAAACTAAGCTAAGACTCAACATTTCCTTGTGGCGAGCTAACTCGAGCTAACTCGCCACAAGTTCCTGTTATGTAGTACTGTTACAAATTGAGACACGTGAGTGACAGTTTGTTGTTGTTTTAGATTCATATGCTGGCACTATGACCAAAGATATTGTTGTTGGGGATGAATTACCCGACTGGGTGGGGGCCAAGGAGTTTTATCAGAAGTATGACCCCAAAGAGGTGATCGGGAGGTGAGTCCAGCGAAGCTACCTGAAATGTAAGTTGTCTCAGTTTTCTGAAGGAATGATAAAAATCAATGCTGTATTCTATGTCAATGATGTCTCAGGGGTGTGAGCAGTGTGGTGCGCAGGTGTGTGCACAGACTCACGGGTCAGGAGCTGGCAGTGAAGATTATTGAGATCACAGCGGAGAAGATGACAGCCCAGCAGCTGGAGGAGGTGAAAATCTCCACACTGAAGGAAATCCAGGTCCTCAACATGGTGAAGGGACACTCCTCCATCAGTAGGTTGAAATTCTGTTCTTTTGGACCGCAAGACACTTTCTGTTCTGGAATATTCAGTAGTGTTGAAATCGTTGTATGTGTCTTTTGATTCCCTTTAGTTACTCTCATTGATTCCTATGAGTCCACCACCTTCATATTTTTGGTGTTTGACCTGTGAGTATGAAATGACGTGACACAAATATCATGGTCTTTCTGATTCCCCACTGAACCCCATTCCCCACTTTATCATCTGTGAAATTATTTCTTTTCAGCATGCGGCGAGGAGAGCTGTTTGACTACCTCACAGAGAAAGTTACTCTGAGTGAGAAGGAGACCAGGTGAGCTCCAGCATCAACACACTGCATCAGCTAATTGAAGTTGTCGTCATTTTGACATAGTTTTGCGTTTTATTATGATGTAGTTATAACATCACAATGCCAGTTGTGTGTACTTTCTTTTCTTGCTGAATATTACCAAAATATACTGTAACTTTACAGTTTGAAGATTGGATTTTTCTGTCCTTTCAAGCTGTTGTTACTTTAATGCAGTATGAAAATCGATTTTTAGGGTCTTGAAACATTACAAATAAATATTATGTTACAAGCTGATTTGAAAGACAGAGCTCTGTCTATTGTGAAAATGACCTGAAACCAGTGGCTAGCTGTAATGAAGAACAAATAATTGCAAATCCCCCACCTGAAGAAACTAACTCGGATGCTTTAAAACATGACCAGTGATAATGTAAACCATAAACATTTTGCAAAACCTGTTGGTCTGTAGGAGCATGATGCGGGCTCTGCTGGAAGCGGTGCAGTACCTCCACTCCCTCAACATCGTCCATCGGGATTTGAAACCTGAGAACATTCTCCTGGATGATCAGGGACATATCAAACTGTCCGACTTTGGTTTCTCAGTGCAGCTACAGCCTGGAGAAAAACTTAGAGGTACTGTAGTATGACTGTAGATCAATGTCAAAACAAAGAGTCAGCAGGTGTGGTCAGTTATGTGAATCCCATAGTTGTCATTTGTACAGACAGCGGTTAAAATATGTTTGGTGTCTTTTCTTCTAATTAGAGCTTTGTGGGACGCCTGGTTATTTGGCCCCTGAAATACTGAAATGTTCCATGGATGAAATGCACCCAGGCTACAGCCAGGAGGTCGATCTGTAAGTTTTTCCATTTGTCAATGATGCAACATTAATCTCAGTGTAATTAGAAAGCATGATCCTAGGTGTTGACCTCATTTTTATTTTTAATTCTTGCTCATTTGTGTTGATATGTCTTTTGGTAAGGTGGGCATGTGGAGTGATCCTTTTCACATTACTGGCCGGTTCACCACCGTTCTGGCACCGCAAACAGATGTTGATGCTGAGGATGATCATGGAAGGTCGCTATCAGTTTAGCTCCCCAGAGTGGGACGACAGGTCTGACACTGTAAAAGATCTGGTAAGTTTATAATCTGTCGACTGCATACGTTTGAATTTAAATCCTAATATGTCCCCAGCATTTCTCTTAAATACCATCTTAACAACCTTCCCGTTAATTCTTATAAAGCCTATTTAGCAGAATATGTGAGGTTATACAATTCAGCATCTGCTACAGTCCCAATGTTAAAATGTTGTTGGTATTTCTGGTGTTAAGAACATGTTATATTTCAATATCTGCATCTCTAAAATCATTTATCTTTATTTGTGCTCAGATATCCAGACTGCTGGTGGTGGACCCAGATGCCCGTCTCACTGCTGAGCAAGCTTTAGCACATCCGTTCTTCAGACAGTACCAGAAGGAGGATGTGCGGCTCTTCAGCCCCAGAAAGACATTTAGGGTGAGTCACAGTGTTGACCTGGCTGTTATTTAGTAGATGATTTAAAATCTTAAGCCTTGAAAAAAGAATGGCTGTTCAGCAGTGTGACAAGATCCGTTTTACTTTCTTGCCTCCTCAGGTGTTGATAGTCACTGTACTGGCTTGTATCAGGATGTACAGCCGTTACCGCAAAGCTCGCCCGTTGACCCGGGAGGTCCTGGCCAGAGATCCTTACTCTCTTCGCGGCGTCCGCAAACTCATCGATGGCTGCGCCTTCCGTATCTATGGCCACTGGGTGAAGAAAGGGGAGCAGCAGAACCGAGCCGCCCTCTTTCAGAACACAGCTAAGATCATGCTGCTGGGCCTGGAGGACTTTGAAACATAAAAGGTCAACCTCAATCCTAAACACCTTGATTTTTATTTAACCATTTGCATGTGCTCTAATGTCCGTTATTGTCTTGTCTAATTACTGTGTTTAATTTTAAGAGGAGGAATTCAGGGACCGGGACGTTTGTATGCCTTAATGGCTCAAGATAAGCATGCACAATTTAATACTTCTTATCTGCCTTTTGATCTGAGTTTGTGACTGTCTGAAACTCTTCTTCAGGTCGTCATGTTTGCAGTGGCATTTTGCAGTAGAGGACCCAATGCACAATCATTTGATAAAACCCATCACAAATACTGTAGGTACATATGTATATTTAAGATTTTACCTGTTGATCGTTAGCTAAGGAGAGGATGTGTTTCTAAGGATTGTGTGGCTGAAGTGGACATGAAAGCAGTGATTAATTATTTAACAGATAATTATATAAACGTATTGTACAGAAACACAGATTTACAGATATTCTAATGTTACAAATAACCACCGGAGAACGTGTGCAATATTCAAGTACAGTAGCTGAAGTGTTTGTGGTAGAAAATCATTTACCTATTATGCATTTAGACATTCCCCAATAGGGAACCCACTTACCACTAACTGTGAAGACCATTTGTAACTGTATTTCCTACTAAAACTAACCAACACCATTCCATACTCAGTTCATCCCTCGTTTAAAAAGTGGCACTTTTCCTGAAAGTGCCTGCCTGAGAAATGTACAGTGATTGTACAAATGCAGAAATACATTGTACTGTATATGAAGAAATGTTTTATTGTCAATAAAACAAATGTTTCTGTTTGAATTATCTTATTTTGTGTGAGTGTTTAATGGAAATCAACACATTGGCTGTTTGAATGGAAATGCTAAAGGAATCCTTTCTCATCCATTATTTTTTGGCCTTGTAGTTTTGCTGTGGAGAATCTAACACCCTGTTGTGCTGATCTGCGATTTCTTTCATTCGCTGATCTAATTGTCCAGACACAAGCATCATCTGCTCTCTGACTTCTTTTTCTATCAGTGCCTTCAGTTCTGATTTGGGACCTGGAATTGAAGAAATGAGGCAGTTAAAAAACACACCTTGGGGTGCATTTGTTAGTTAGCAAGTTATTTCTGCACAGTTACAATCAGTCCTGCTATGATTTGTGATCCTACCAAGTGTGGTTTCCTCTTGGTCTGTGACAGATGAAGCTTCTGCTCCTTCGTCTGTGACATCTTCAAAATGCAAAAAGGTAATTAAAAGTATTAAATCTTGTCAAAGGACCTCTAAAATATCAAGCACATTCTGTTCTCTGTGTAAACTAACATAAAATTGAACAAAGTTTTCATTTTTATGTGTATGAGTTTATGAGTGTGAAAGAAGTTCTTAGATTTGAGGTATTTGCATTACAAGGATTTCAAACA
The DNA here is from genome assembly GCA_037833715.1 of Toxotes lorentzi. Lineage (NCBI taxonomy): Eukaryota > Metazoa > Chordata > Actinopteri > Toxotidae > Toxotes > Toxotes lorentzi. The sequence goes on from JBBMJY010000014.1 coordinate 7,151,120, forward strand.
TCAAATTTTTTTCTTTATGAAATGAAAGGTTTAATCCCCATTAACATTTACTGTTGTTCCTTTTCTTACTTTGCTTATTTACAGTTCTGGAACTTTCACCTTCAGCCTGCTTCTTTCATTTTGAAATTGCACTTACTTAGTTTGAGGTACAATGGAGAAGTTCCTTAACGCCTTTTTAAACCTTTTCCATGCAACATTAGAACTTCTGTGCTACAACAATTGTAATTACCTGGGGCAGAAGAATCTTCATGGTCTGGAACCCCAGAGTAAGTGAAAGACAAATCAAGTTTAACCTGTTAAAAATGGTGAAAGACAAAAACGCTGAAAAAAAAAAAAGGACCATAACAGAACTTGCTTGAAACAAACTGCGTAGAATAACAAATTTCCTACTCTTACCTGTGGAGTGTAGATGTATTTGTAGAGTTTGTAGTGTCTCATATAGCTGTCATGGATGTACCTAAAGATACAGTCCACCTCCTTAGAGCTGAAGAGGTTGATACTAAAGGGAGGTCGCTGTAGTGGACAGAGACATCAGGATGAAAAGCAGCGATGGAAATAATGGGTCTTAAAATGAGATTGTGAGTGAAGTAGGCTTCTAATTGTTGTACACACCCTGACTGAGTGGCAGAGCAGAAGGTCCTTGCAGTATCTGAAACACTGTTCTGTGTTGTTGAGTGGCGTTTCTGCAAGAAAGGAGTTTCAAACACATCCCACATAAAGTTAAAGAACTCTTAAATCTAAATATTGAATTTCTTATGGACCTGACATACAATAAGAGTACTGTAAATATACTTTGTGGCATTATGAGTCAGCTGAAGGTAGCTAGGTATATTTCACAGAGCATCCACGTTGAAAGCCAGTTACATCTCAAAAGTCTAACTACAAGGCAGTGACAACAATCTGACTTAACTTACGTATGTTAGCCTCGTGGATGGACTTGATGATTGACAGCAAAGCAGACGTTTGTTCCTGTTTGAAGCTGCACTCTCTGCAAAAAAGCACAGTCTGGACATACAACTCCAGCAGAACTCCTCTTTTTGGTTCAGGAAGGTCAACTCCAAGTACACTGGATAAAACACTGTCACAGAATAGGTGTGACAGAAAAATAAAGTCAGAGCTGTGTGTGTACATTGTGTATAAATAGATGTTTCTGGCCATAAACAGGGGCAGACACCTCTCCAGATCAGGAATGGAGTGCATGTTGTCAATCTCCTCCATGTCATGGTAGCTTACATCTGTCCTGGAAATGCCCAGGGAATGGATTCAGGGTTAGACATGACTTTTAAGTGTAAATAAAGCAATCAAAAGAAACCTGGGTTGTAGGTTCTGCTCACCATAGCATCACTTTAGCTTTGAGGGCCTGTGGTATCTACAGAACAAAACAATGCTTGCTTTATGCAATGTATCATAACGCAGTCCTTAAAATAATGGTGGCATTCAGGAAACGAAAAATACTTGTAGAGTTTACCTTTATTTTCGTATCCATTTTTTTTTAAATTTTCTTCAGCCGAATGATATGATAAAATGAGCAAACTGAAAAAGTTGACAGCTGGAAAACAAAAGTCCGACTGATTTGGTTTGATTGTCATAAAACAACTTTTTTTTTCTGCTTAAAAAAAGTTATCGCTAGCTTTTTTTTCCCAATGTAAACATATCAGCATACGGAACCTTACATTGACCAAAAGAGGCTTCAATGAAGCCGTTCTCTGTTTTGGCTACCTCGCTGTATCCTAGCAACAGCAACCCACCTTTTTTTTTTTTTTTCCTTTTTCCGGTTTAGCTCGTCGGCTAAAGCCATGTACTACACCCTCATAAAATAAAATACCTGGGTAAAATTCATTTAAAAAGATTAAAATAAACAAACAAGTGAAAAATATATATATACATATGTATCGTGTATGTAAAAAAACATAAACAGAACAAAACCCTGCCAAAATAAAACATAGTAAAACAGGGAAAAAAAGAAATTGAAATGTCCATTATTTAGGTATTTAGGATAATAATCTCTCATAGTTTATTTTCTTTCTGTTGACAGACCCAGAAATACAGAGAAAATACTGAGACTACACACTAGGTGCCCAATTAACTAACCCTAAGGCTATGTAATGAAATAAAATATAGTGTGAGTCAGCATCACATGTGAATGCTTATTATTTATTTGTCAATCAAAATTTGGCAAATTATATCTTGGAAATCCACTGAAAAAACATCAAATCCGTGTAATAACGCACATACTACCACTTAAATATAATAAAACAACAAACTTTTACGAAACCAATTAGTGTTTAGAAGTTGTGAGTTGTATATGTGAGATGAAGCAAACAAGCATCAGTGTAAATAAAACGCTATTAAATACACTGGAGACGCTTTCTTGTCACAGATGAACTAATAACACAGCCATAAATAAGTTTTATGCGAATATGAAAGACGCGGAAGGTCGCCGTAACCATGGCAACGAGATTAGCCGGCCCGAGTGTCTCGCTAATTAGCCAGCGTCAATCCCCTTTTTGTGTATGTCTTCATGGGACGTTTCGGTCATTTTGTTGGCAGTCTAGGTGATATGCTGTGAGAAGGTACACCCCACTCGGAAGGTTTCGGGGGCTAATTTGTTGTGGCCGCTGCGACTTCCGTGTTTGAGCGTTGACGCCATGGTGAGTTACCGCAGACTGCTGACTTGTGTTAAATGGAGTGACAAGAGCAGGGAGCGCACCACGTCCCAGTTTGTCTTGTCTCACGTTTCAGTTGTAACATACACAGGCCTTAGCATCTCCACACAGCAGCCATGGGAGGCTTGCCCTGCCCCGGGGACTGCTTGCTTACACACTGACTGAGCTGTGCAGTGCAGCATAAGAACATTATCCCCTTTTAATCCACTTTGCCTTCTGCTACATGCAGGCGGACAGGCTGTCAGATGGAGCAGGGTGGCACAATCAAACACCCGCTTCCATTTTTAATTGCTCACTTTGGGGTTATCTTTTTTTCTTTTAGGCACTGAAACTGTTTTCACATTCAACTTTCTTTTAAATATCCTTAATTATCCACTGATAACATTTAATTAGCAGAGAGTCTTTGCTCAAACATGGAGGACCCCGATATACGACAACAGAAGCTGGACAACCAGGTAAAGAAACAAGGATTAGTATTTCAAGTGTTTGTATTACTATTTGATGAAATTTACACATATAGTCCACACATGTTTCTGTTTGTCTCAAACTGGTGCATATAATGGACTTCAAATAACTTTTAGTGAAATGACGTTTAAGTTGAAAGAGTTGATTTTTAGCTGTGTTTATTTTATATATATATAAAAAAAAAACCCATACATGTAGAATAAATATAATTATGATGGTCCACGTTGATAGTGGAGCAAAAACAGGATCTTATTCCTTGTTTAATTAGCTAAGGCGTGGTTAAAACTGAGGCAGAACTTTGCCAAGAAATAAACCTTTCTTAAATCACCAGGAGGTTATGGCTACCTGTGTCAGAGCCACCTGCTGTGCAGAGCTACTGCTCAACTTTAAGTCACAGTCTTGTTTATACCTGACATTATGTGAGCTACTGGCTTACATCCAGGGGAGTGTTGTATAAATACCTTATACCAGAAAGATCAGCAGATAATCTGGTTGAAGTACTAATAGTAATTGTAGTAACCTAATATTACTAATCTTAAATTTATACTAGTACTAATGACAGTAGCAGTTAATGGAAACAATGATGCATGGGCCTCTGCATTTAAAATCAAGCATCCATTATCAGTTGTTTCATTATCTGCAGCTGTGAGTAGTGCTAAAAGAGCTTAAATGTGCTATTTAATATTATATAAATTATTATATAAATTACTAGAACCAGTATAACTTACATTACATATATTTATCTAAATTACCCCAGAAAACATCCAGACACCTTAACTAGTAAATTTTTAGGGGGAAAAAATTGATTAAATAGAGTAGAATATCTAGTAGAATATCAGTTTGGCTCATAATACCCATAGTTTGTAGCTGATGGTCAGTTGAATTTAACTGTGATCACATGCATTAAAATAGCAGCAGTACCTTCAAATGCAATGAAAATACTGTGTCTGCACTTTTGCATATATGAGAAAAAATGCTCTGAAAGAGGAAAGATGACACACTGAAAGTGAGACAAGTGTACATTAAGAAAGCATTTTCTGTAGTACTGAATTTAAAGTGATGGGAGGCACTGTTTTCCTGTGTGGAGACAGAGTTGACAATGTGAATAAAATGTAATATTTATTCTGCCACAGCGAACCCTTTTGATGAAAAAGCAGCAAAAGAAGAGGGCTGATTCTCAAATGGTGATACCCAATCGGGATACTCGACAGAAGAACCGGAAGCACAAAGCTGTCCACTCTGATGAAACACCCCTGCTGATCAGCCAGTCCCTGAGCAACACTTCCCTGAGTGGTTAGTATGTAGTAGAAAATCTAATTCTATTGTACTGTTCAGTTATGTTCAGTTTCTTAAATAATATTAAATACAAGTGTTTTTTTCTTTGTTTTTATTCTGGAGATCAAGTTGAACATGCCCACGATAACCCAGTGGATGAGATCACATTGGGTGAATGTGATACGACAGCAAGTATGACGTTAGAGGAGATGCCTTCAGAGAAGCCGGTTACTCCCAAGAAAATGAACTTGGAAATTGACATGGAGCCTGAGGTGAAGTGTGAAGTGGAGAATGATGCCCTGGTGGAGGGAAAAAAACCAAAGAAGAAAGATGCGAAAAAAGAAAAAGTCAAACGTAAGACATGTACACGTAATTTCTTGGCCCATAGATGGTCTGGAACTCTGTGTGTGTGTGTGTGCATGTTCTGTTTTATCATGCGTGCTAATATAAAGCTAGGACACTCTTTGCCTTACTGAATCATTCATCATCAGCTCCCTTCTTTTTCAGAGGTGGAGCAGAACAAGGAAAAGGAGAAAGAAAAGGACAAAGACAAGGAGAAAAAGGAGAAAAAAACAAAGAAGAAGGACAAAGTGAAAGAATCTGAAGGCACACAGAAGACAAGCAAGACAACCAAAGAAGAGCGTAAAAGTAACATCAGTGTTTGTGGATTTATGATTAAGACATCAGCGCACTGCATCATACTCTATGTACAGTAAAGAGGAAAAAACATGTGCACTGACTCACAGTGCTCTACATTAAGATTTAACATTATCATACGTAGCTTTCACAGCATTTAAGTGTTCCCTCTTTTGCAGAGACGCACTTAGAGGAGGCTTCAACTCAGGAGATGGAGTCAGTGGTGGAGACGACAAGTCCAAAGAATAATAAATGTGATGAAAGCGACGATCAAGAGGAAGACGAGTCCCCGAAACCTGTCCCTCAGTCGCCGAAGAGGAAAAAACAGCTCGACACATGTGAGCGATCATCTGGCCCAGTGCATTTTATGACCAACAGTGCTGTAAAGTTGCAGCAAAGCACAATGCCGCGTGTTTTATCTCCACAGCCAGGTGCCAAATAAGTGACGAGAGCAAAGATGAGGAAGTCCAGGAAACAGAGAAGAAGGAAAAAAAGACAGTCAAAGCAGAGAAAACTACGCCAAGTCTAGCTTCGCTTAACTCCAACTACAGGGAGAGTTCATCCTCAGGAAGTGAATCTAATGAAAGAGTGAGAGATTATTTGGGAAAAACAATCACACTATTTAGTATATGGTCAAAAGCAAATTTGGTGAGTACGCCCCTTATTTTCTTTCTCATTTCAGTCAACCTCTCCAATGTCAGTGGAGGATCTGGAGAAGTTTGCTTTGTGCCCCGCTCCCAGAGACATAACGATCCAGTGCAGGGTCACCAGGGACAGGAGAGGCATGGAGAAGGGCATTTACCCGACTTACTACCTCCACATGGAGAAGGAGGATGGAAAGAGGGTCAGTACATTCAGAATTTCAACCAAATCATTGTGCACATAGATCTGAGCTCTAATAATCTAAGCGTCCTCTCTTGAGCTGTCACACGTCTGTCCAGCTTCTCTTTTCCTTCCTCTGAGGTTTGTTTTTCACTGTGCCACCATCAAGGTGTTTCTAATGGCAGGCAGAAAAAGGAAGAAGTCTAAAACATCCAATTATCTCATCTCCACTGACCCCACAAATCTATCCAGAGATACAAACTGCTACATAGGAAAACTAAGGTATAACACTTATTTCTACTTTGTGATTTCGTTTGTGATGCTGATTTCTTTCTCGTATAATCTCCAAACTCCATTGTTGGTGACCTTTGTGTTGTCACTTCAGATAAAGGATTACACAGCCTCCTCCTTGGGATAATGAAACTCTTTCAAATCCCCTTTAGATGTCAAGCTTATGGCCCATTTGACACTGGTATTGAAACACCTAATGCACAAACTAACTGACACTTGTAACCACAGGGCTCCAATGTAAACGCTTCATGTTGCAGTGAATTCTGGGATGCAATTCATGCTGAAGTCAAGCATTATGTAGAATTTCATAGGGAGGTAACTGCAATTGCTTCAAACTAGAACCGTTATTCTTAATTTTGGCAAAGTTGACATTTTCAACTTTCATCTTATAGATGATTTGTATGATGGTCATGTATCTTATAAGATCCATCTGGTCCAACGTTCAGGTCCAACGTTCTGGGTACAAAGTTCACAGTCTATGACGGAGGAGAAAACCCAGAGAAAAAGCCCTTCATCAAAGAGTGTGAATCAGTGCGGCAAGAGCTGGCAGCAATTTTTTATGTGAGTCCAAATATACATCCCACATATACATCCCACAGTGCACAGCACATGCAAAAATAAAATCTTTACACAATCATTTATCATGTTCCAGGAGACAAATGTGCTGGGCTTCAAGGGTCCCAGGAAAATGACAGTGATCATCCCCGGCATGCTGGAGAACGATGAAAGAGTGACCATTTGTCCTAAAAATGTATGATGAAAAAAAAAAATCCTGTAAAACCTGTGATGATATTGGGTCAGATTGAAAAAAATTAGATTAAGTGAAATGTCATTTTCCCTCAGGATCTTGAAACTCTACTGGCCCGCCACGCAAACGGCAACACAGACAAACTGGTCACCCTGGTGAACAAATCCCCGAGCTGGAACGAACAGACTCAGTCTTATGTGCTTAACTTCCACGGCCGTGTCACTCAGGCCTCTGTCAAAAACTTCCAGATCATCCACCCTGACAACGGTACGTTGGAACTGATTGTCTCTTATCTCTGAACAGAAACAACCACAAGGCCGTCTTGCCTTTATTTCCAACTTCACCGTTAACCACCTCATCTCTTTCTGCCCTCCTGCTGTCTTTTCCAGATGACTACATAGTGATGCAGTTTGGCCGTGTAGCTGAGGACGTTTTCTCCATGGATTACAGTTTCCCAATGTGTGCCCTGCAAGCCTTTGCCATCACGCTGTCGTCCTTTGATGGCAAACTGGCCTGTGAGTGACCCATGCTGGTTTGCCGCAAGTGCTTAACTAGATCCCTGATCTAGATAGAAACTTACAGATTAAGTTACTATACCTGTCTTTTGCCACCGGATCATTTTTCATGTTTTGTATCCTGGTGCATTGTAACACCTTGTATACGCGAAATGGGAAAAATCCCACAGACTTAGATTTCAGAGGAGACTTGTTTTATAGGTCCAGTATTATTTTATATTTAAGTGGATGCAAAGTAATTTTAGTTATATTGGTCTTTCTTTTTACATTTGCCAGATATTTAAAGGACTCATGCAATTAAAACATGGGGACAACTGTGTTAACATTACCAGTGAAATATTAAACGATAATAAAAAAGTTTTGCACATGTACGAATTGTTCTTTCTTTTAAACAGAAATGTGGCACTGCACTGCACATCCCTCTGTGTCTACTTACTGAATTTTAATATTGTAGTGTTTTTCTTTGACATTTTGTTTTTCAAAATTAGAATCTTAACTTGCAGTGGAATTTTCAAAGCCCTGGAAAAATACAGCTTTACGCTGCTGCGATCCTCCCCTCTTCATCCATCAGATTACATGTCAGCCAAATGTGAGCTGTTTACTATCGTCACAAAGTCTTTATCATAAAATAGGAAGCATTTTTATCAGAGCCACCAAAAACTGAAAAATGTTTCATATCAGATGCACTTGAACTGCAGCGAGCTGTAGATGGAGGCAGCTGTATTATCTGTAGTATCTGCTCTTGCACAATATAAAGACTTGAAAATACTTTCATCTCTCATCTCAAGCACGTTTTCAACACAAGTTAAAGCTGCTTCACATGAGGTAGAAAGTCATTGTGATTTCAGCTAAATAAAATAAGCCTATGTGGTAAATAGAGTAAACTTCAGAAGTGCGTAGATATTTTTGACAGCGAAAACCCAAATTAAACTGAGACTATCTGCATGTTAGCATGTTGACTTCATGTCGTCATGTTGTCTAATTCAACAGTACCGGGCCACAAGTGAGCATGCAGTCTTGCAAGATGAATTTAACTGCAATTCATGTTTGGAGCCAGAACAAAATGGAGCTGGGACTGTTTTGGCGTTCTGATGATAACTCCCTCTTGCTAACTTTACTGCATGCACCTTGCACAGTCTATAACACAGTGAGATGCAGTCTGCTTGTGTGCAAGTTAGTGTGTTTACGAACTCTAAATCAACAAAATCTCAAACCTCAGAGGAAGACATGGACTTCACTGTCGTGTTATCTTTTAACAGAATCACTACAACAGACGAGAAGCATTCAGCCCATCTCCTGTCAGTGCACTACAGGTTGCACAACACTCTTGTGGGTTGCACAATAATTAATGTTACTCCAGTTTCATGTAACCCCAGTCAGAATTACCAAAATGTTGTGTCCTGCATATTTTGACAAATCAGATGACATCAAATCACTTAAATTATCAAAGGAGAGCATTGGCATGGAGCGAATCCTGGCATTTACTGTAGGCATCTTAAGTGCTGGGATTTCTCAGTGTAAGTCACTTTGACGTGTTATTTAGTAAATTCAATTCAAAGTGGACATCTCTGGACCAGTGAAGTAAAATCTTCTTCTTTTTCTATTTTAAATTTGTGTGACTTAAGGAATGTAATGTCTAGGAGACTTCCTACTCTGCAGATTTATTTCAGTTGAGTGATCATACAGTACAGTGCAGTTTATGTGACACCTGTTGCTTCTCCATTGTTTGTGTAGTGTCTTATCAGCTCAGCAGCTGATCAAAATGAATCTGACAACAGTGCTGATAGGTCTGTCTTCCAGCTGTGTACCTATTTGGTAGATTACTGTAGATGAAAAAATCTCAAGGATACAGTAAGAATGCATTTAGATGCATGCCAGTTTAACTGTGAAATATTTCAGCAGAAGGGTAATACATCTAGAATCAGAGCATTTCAAATTCTGTGCATGAACCGCTATTTAAATCCATTAAAAGTGGGTGTATTATTGATAAATTAACTATTGCTTAACCACATTTTCTCAAAGGACATACCAAACTCTGCTCACAGTATGACTCAAGGCAGCCTTACGCCCTTCACACACCTTACATTTACAACTGCTCTCTTGAAAATGCACATCCTCTCCTACCATAACATGAGTGATAGCTATCAGAGTTTAAACACGTGACTGACGCCTCCCTCTCTCACTCTTCATTAAGGACTGTTTTTACAAGAGCTTCAGAACAGCATGAATTAATCGAAACATCTCAGGGCTGAGGTTGTGTCTGGGTTGGCTGGTATGATGAACAGGAGTTCTGCACCGAGGCTGCAGCTGATGGAGCTGATTGTGTTTCTGCTTGTGGCTACCAGCATCGGCTGTCTGCACGGACACCGTATCACAGGTTGTGTTTCTGCCAATATTTTTTAAAAACCTAATACCTAAGCGATTGGAAAGGACATCAGTTATGGATTTGGGTGACAAGGATGACATGCCTTCTTCTTTTTGGGAAACTATTACTTTGTATTGATGTCTTTTTATTAGTATTTATCACTGGAGAGTTGTGGTGTAATGTAAAGTGTAAAAACCTAAAACAATCTATCAATTAAGGTTTTTCATGTTATTATAAACAAAGATCTCATTTTAGATCTGCAGCTTAAATGTAATAATAATAATAATAATAATAATAATAAATGATCAGTAATGGATACTGATAGTACTGACTGAAAGGCCTTCTTGATAATTAAAGAAATACACAAAGACAGAGGGGAAAGTTCCAGTTTTGCTACCATCAGTGTGCAGATGGGTGAATGGGACATAATGGGACATAAATTATACAATTTTAGCATAAAGGACGGGGCACAGAGTGAGGGTCCTTCTTTGTTACAAAAATCTTTTTTAAAAGCACTCTGAAGTTTTTCAAAGTTAATGTGAAGCCCTCTTGATTTGTGGCGACTATTTTCAATGTACATATGGGCGTGACGGTACTGCTTTAAGCCAGACTTACAACAATGCTGCCAGAAAAAATGAGTAAAAATGGTAAAAATCTATTGTGACTCCCAGAAGTCCAAATAAAACATTGCCTTTTTATTTATTTTTATTGTTTTGTTTTTTGTTTTTTAGGTGGCCACAGTCTTCACTGTGTGAATGATTACCTGTCCACAATCAACTGCACCCTGAGCATCACATCTTTAGAAAACACCTCAGACAGCGACAGCTCCTACAGGCTCATTTTCAAAACATTCGACCAGTGAGTAACTTTTTCACTGACACATATTAATGACGGATGACTTTAAATGTGATAATTTTGTTTCTCATTACTGCGTCTCCTCTCTTCATCACGCAGACAGACATTTGTGTGTATGCTCACAAAGACCAGTGAGTATTATTTCTGCTCTGTTAAAACATCCGATCCTATGCTCGATGATGAAGATTATTTTGACCCCTATACGGACATAGACACCTTTGAAATTTCACTCTGTCACAACCAAAGGGACGGATCTGAAATCTGTGACATCCTGGATGATGAATACACACCTTCGACAAACAGTAAGGAACATAATAATTTTGTTCTGTTCCCACAGCCAGACGCACAGAACAGATTCACAGATGTCTAGCTTTTTTAAAAACCTGCCTTTGGTGTGTGATCTTTGTCTGTGCTGTGTCCTCTCATCAGTCAAACCAAACGTACCGTGCTGCCTCACAGTCAGCCACAACTCAAGTCAACACCACTTCACCTGGAAAAGCACCTATGAGAAATATGAACCTTACACCAATCTGGTCATCAACCTCCAGTATCAGCTCCATTACTTCAAAAGAGGAGACAAACATAGCAGCGACAACAGGGTACTTTTTTTTTTTTTACATGAGGACAAGTGTGTACACAAGAAATATTTCTGGTCTGTTTCTGGTTTGTTGGAGGTCAGTTTGTGGCAGCTAATTCTGTTCCTTTTCAGATTGCAAACTACCAAACAACCATTGCCACACCGTCGACATCAGTGTGGCAATGGTCTGATCAGATCTGATGATCAGAAACTTTGGCTTTTACTTGACTCACGGGTCTCTCATAACTCAGACATTTTGACTGCCAGAAAAGGACACATTTAACTAAGAATATAAAGACATCTCTGTTGCTCTGTTCCACTCTGTCACAGTAAAAATGACCAAATTAACTTGTTAATTACAATAACAAGCTTCTTACAAGGAAACTTTGACACAGGACTCCTCTACAAAACCGGGACTTGACATGAAATAATAATGCAGGACTGGCTTGATTATGATATTATTTATAAATAATGCATTTAATTGAATGACCAAAACTCAATTGACAGTGCTTTCCCTGCTATGATGACACATACACACACACACAAAAATATCTGCTGTGGAGAAAAGTCATTGACGGGATATGCATAATAAGACTGACAGCTGACAGATGCTGGAAAAAAGAAACTGTCCTGTATGTCCTGTATGCAGGACATACAGGACATTTCTCTCCTTTGCATAGTTTCATTAGATTCTGCCCTGTTTGTCTTTTCCTCCAGGTGAGTTCACACGATATTAACACAGACAGAACAAACTTTTCTGTGGATGATAATATATTTTTGCCAGACACCGAGTACGCTGCCAGAGTACGGTCCAGTCCTAATCAGGCTTTTTATGAGGGACAGTGGAGTGACTGGTCCTCTGAGGTTCACTGGAAGACGGAGTCAGCTGTGATGCGTGAGTCCCCTAAAAGAATACACAGCAAAAATACACATTTCTTCCACATCTCGAAAGAAAACTGATAAGAAAGCAGCTTTGTGGTACCAAATGTGTGTTTTAAACTTCTGTGCATTTCAACCCACAACTTTGCTTTTCTTAGATTTGTCAACAAATACATTCAATTCTGAACTGGCCCAGAAGGTGTTCATCCCCTTATGTGTGATGGTACCACTCGTCTTACTTTTCTGCTATGCTCCTGTTAAAAAGTAAGCACCTCCCCCACCTTCGAATCCCAAAACACAGCATAGCAAATACCATTTTCCAAAAACCAATAAACTACTACATATAATCTTTATATTCCTCATTTACAGATGGAGGCAAAGTGCCTTTATCCCAACTCCAGAACCGTATTTCCACACTCTGTTCAGTGACTGCCAGGGTGATTTCAAAGTAAGTTAAGCTTGTCACATAAAATACCAGCAATTATCTCATGAGAATGTTAATAACCGTGACTATAATTGTAGAGCTGGGTGATTACGCATGAAAACACATCAGACACACTGAAAACGGAGGAATCAGTCCAAATCGACATCCTGATTAAGTGTGCAGATGTCCCCAGGGAAGAAGACAGTCAGCCTCAGTTCAATCACCACTTAGTGGAGGGCAGCGCATACAGTAACATACTTGACCCAGTCTTTGATTCACCTCTCCTGGGCATCCCTTACGCTGTGAGCACCATGGCTCCACCGCCAGCTTCAGAGAGCTGTCAGCCAGGAAGCCCTGCTGAGGGAGACTCAGGGTGTTGGCTCTGCAGTAACACATCTCTGGATAAGGACTCTCCCTGGTACTGTAACGAGTATTGCACCCTGAGCGCCTTCCAGCAGACTAGAACAGCCACAGCAGACCACCATGAGACCTTGTCAACAAAATCTTGCCCACAAGGCATTATCAGAGCGGATGCCACTCACGAAGCATAAAACGTGTTTGTATGTGGTTACCAGACAGTAAAATGGTGTGAAGCTTGACTTTAATGTCTGACACAAAAGTTCAACTACACACATCTTCACAGGCGAATGTAATCCTTCAAAAACCACAACTACATCAAGCTGCAAACTGTTACTGTAAATGCTTTACTTTTGTTTTTACAGTAGTGTTTAGCCATTCTAACACTTTGTAAAAATATTTTCACAGAATCATGCAAATTACATAAAATATTTTCATACCCTTTTGCTTGTATTAAAGCTGTAATGGACCTGCAGACAAATAGTTCTCAGACTTGTTTTGTTTCTGAAACCTAAGCTTATCTTGCTGTATACTGTATTTTTTGTAATAAAGAAAATGAAACTGTTTTGTAGAAAGTTTTATTTACGCCAACACATACATGAACAAAGCACCATATAACCTTAAAGTCTGATACAGAAGTAAGCCTACCTGCCTTAGTCATTGTGGCCATTTTTATTTATTCCATAGCAAACACTCTGAATAACAAAAAGACAGCCAAGGCAGCAGATTCTATCATATATTACAGCATGCCGAATAGAAAACCTGGGAAAGAGAATTAGACAGAGCCATCTAGAGACACTAGTGAGATACAACAGTATAAAAGTGCCATTCATTATACAGCAGTTGAAATACTGACAATGAAATAAGCTAATTTTACATTATTTTTTTTATGGAAAATAAAGGGGGAAACAAAGGAATAGACTCTGTGAAAGAGCAAAAATAAAACAAAAAGACATTTTCTTCCTTGAACACTGATGACAGCCAGCTTGCATTGAGTTGATGAAACTGGTACCGAGCTGTGTCCCTTGCACCACATAAGACAATTAATGTTTAAAAAGAAATAACCAGGGTGCTGAAGCACCCATCCCCTCCCAGCATTATGCGCCAACCGGTAATTAAGAACAACAACCAAAAAAAAAAAAAAAAAAAAAAAAAAAAAAAAAGATAGGTCAGAGGAGAGCGGATGGCACAGAATGTGTGGAGTTTAAATAGAAGTCTTTAAGCAAGTCCCGATGTGAGAGGAGCACATTCATTGAGAGGCTGAGCGGGGAGGTGATTCTTGTTAAACCCATTCCTTCTGCTGCAGCGGAGCAAGTCTTCGCCCTTACGAGGGGGAGAATTTTTTGGCTTGTGCTCGAACTCTTTTTTCATATTCTACTCTGTTTTGGCTGCAAAGGGTTTAAAAATAGCAGTTAACATCCCATACTCAAATCAGAAACAAGAGGTATTTTCCAACCACGTAGCAGAGTAAAATAAAGACCCTTGACAGATTATTTTTAATCCTGTACACAAGATTACAACCAATATCATCTTCAGGATTGGGCAGTCCTGCAGGTTCTGTAGGTTTTAGATGCGATGCAAACTACGTCTGTGCTGGGGAATTTACTGCCTTGCAGTCAGCCACTTTATAGTTAACGTGTGGATTAAAATAATATGTGAAACACGACACATTCATTCAAATAAAACCCATCCAGAACTCCAGTATGCACACACATGCAAACTATATTAACAGAAATATTCATAAGGTCCCTGAACACATTGAACACAAGTTATTTATCAGGACAATCTCTTCAAGAGCACATTGTAAGATTGTTGTTGCCTGTCCTATTGATCACTGATCATTGAAGTCTTGCAGTTACATTTATCAGTGTGTTCTCATCTGGACTAGTCAGCAATTCAATGACAGAGGAAAAACAACTTAGGTGACAAAGTGAAATTCAGTGTCGACTTCAGTGACTAAACTAACAATAAAATGAGATCTGCAAGTTTGAAGCAATCTAACTTAAAAAGACCTTGTTTGACTAAACTTGGCCTGGTTTGAGATTTTTCACCACATACATCTACTTTTGCCAGGGTGCAACAAACAAAATCCACTGAGCAACATGTTGATGTCAGCTGCCCTTTTGGGCCTGGATGATAGATTCCTGGTGTTTTGATACGGTACCTCAAGATGTCTATGATACTGTAGTCCTCAAGAGACTTCTCACCTTCTTGGCCCTTTTCAGACACACTTCACTTTGTGTATCTTCTAGAGATTTTACTTGTCAACATCATGTTTGAAAAGACAAGAGCTGAAATTCAACATCACTTACCAGTAGATTGTGTAAGCCTCTGCTTGGGCTGGATCCTGGATATTTGGCTCATTTAGGAGTTCCTGGATACCTAATAAGATCTGTAGGATAAATGAGCCAGTAAGACAAATTGATTTTATAATAAGGAATTCATCTGTTCTACATTTCTTTGTTGTTCTTTCTTCTATCACTGCTTATGATATTTTTGGTCACCAAATTCTGAGTCAGTTTCATGAAAACTGTTTTTTCATTTGCATGAAATCGTGAAATATTAGCTGACCTGAATCTACTTGTGTGTGGATTTATTTACCTATTTAGATTTAGGGATACAGTAGGAAACCTAAGAAAGAAAAGCCCAGTGATGTAAATGAGGTGTGCCATCCAAACCTGCTTTATTGTGATGGCCGGTCTCCAGTCCTTGTCCTCCTCTAGAATAGATAGGCATACTGTGCCTGATGGGTACACATTTGGATGGAAGAGTGGAGGCTCAAATTTACCTGAAACACAATAAAATGTTAAGTGCACTTATGTTCGGATCCATTACAAACATCACACAAGATGAGCAAACTTTACAAATGTCACAGGGCTTTTTCGCAGTATAAACGGAATGAACCTTTCCACCAGAGGCAGCAGCTTCAGATGTTCACGCCAACACTGCCGTAATATTATTTTAATGTGACATTCAGACACCACGACTACTAGCCGAGCTATTAGACAAACTGTACGTTACAGTACCTTGGCATTGTGTGCACCCATAGTGGTAATGTAATGCTGTTGTTCACAATGAGACCACCACTGTGCATTAGGCAAAATGCTTAATGTCTTGAGCAGTGGAAAATGGATGTATGTGTGAAAGTTTGGGGCTGTCAATTAACATCACAGTCATCCTATGAACAGCAATGGATGGATAAAATTGCGACCTTTGCCTTTTTTTGGCATCAACAACCTTTGCAAAGTTTAAAAGTCATTAACTAGCCTTTAAAAACAAAGATTATGATGTGGGGGAAAAATATGTTCGCTTCTGTGCTGAAGGGGACAATGCAGGTTATCCAAGCCGAGGTGTCAAGCTGGTCCAACCCTGCTCAGAGGAGGAATCTTGAACACAGGTTACTACCTTGACAAGTGTTACCTTGGGGATTCCTATGCTGCTGAGCTCATCTGGGCCATTTCAAACATCAGGCTTAATCGTTTTCATTCATGTGATTGTCAGTCAGCAGTCAAACAAGCCAGAATGCCAGCTTCAGGACAGAAACCATGTCTGGAAATGCTAAATGTACTGTACTGTACACCTGGCATTACACACCAAATGAAGTTTTTTTTCTGTCCACCCACATCAAATGACTGAATAAGGTAGATAGACTTCTACAAGCATCTGCTCCAGCAACGTAACAGTTACTAACATCACAATTAGAGCTGCGTTTACAGTGGTCACAGGCCAGACACTGAAACTCACATTTTGGAGGTGAAGAAGGATAGTCATCCTTGAACAACATGCGCAGTTTGAACAGGCCTCCTTCCCACGGAGTCTGAGGTGAAAAACAATCATTAGAGCAGCTTAACACACGTTCATGTCATATTCACATAAGTTTCCACCAAACATGAGTCTTAAGACCTTGTTATTCCTTCCAGTTTTATTTTAACAACAGGCTGGCTGTTCAGGCCGTTACTATAGATAATTGGGTTTTCACACCCCTTTTGTTCCTTGCAAATTTGGCTCAGTACTTTTGTTGCTATTTACCACATACGCACAATAAGTGATGCAAGACATACTTCTACAATTATATCACAGAACATGTTTAAAACCACACAAGCTCTTTTGCATCTGCTACAGAAACGCAGCTGTCTTATCAAGTTTGCTGTGTTCCATTTAGCAGTGGTTGATATGTAAAGCAAAGACGTTCCATATGCAAACAGGCAAACACATTACCCCCTTTTTGCCGGGAATAGCACATTCCCAATTCATGAGATTCATAGTTCCATCTGGATTTTTTGTTGGTACAGCAACAAATCCCTGAAACATAGAACAGGAGAATGCAAACGGTTAAGACATCAGTGTTTACAGGGTGAACATAATGACATCTCAAAACGACTTTTAGAAATGATAAATCTTCAAAAGACATGACTTACAAAGGGATGGTCCTTCCGCCATGCCTTGCGCTCCTGGGCAAGCCGGCTCAATGCAATGCCTGACATGATTTGTGGACTCCTGTAATGAAAGAATGTCAGATCAATCATATGTAACTGCTGGTCAATTAAGTCATTTAAAAAGCAAAAAATCCCCCAAATTTGCAGATCACAGCCTCTGTGATGCAAGCTTTGGTACTTTTCTCTCCTTTGAATTGATGTAAAGCAAACATCTTGGGTTTTTTGACTGGTCTGACAAAACAAGTAGATAAAAATGACACGTTGGGAATTTAGGATGGGCATTTTCTCTAATTTCTAACACATTACAAAATGAAAAGTTAATAAAAAGGGGAAAAAATGTCAGATTAGTTGACAAAAATAATCCTTAGTTGCTGCGCTAATGGTTTTGGCCCATTCTGGCAGTTTCTGTGAACCTAAATACAATATGCTATAAACACCCACATTCTGCAAAGAGGTATGAGCAGTAATATTACAGCACAACAACGTACATATCTTCATGTTCTTATAGACAAACATCATTTTGTCTCAGTTTAACCAGGTTTGATTTGCGGAGAGCTTCTCAAACATAAGAGGTTCTTTATACATGAGTCTGCGATTCTAGCAATGTGAATACAAATAATGTAAGAATGAAAGATAACCTTCTACCTGCCATGAAAAGATCTGAGGTTGTATAATTACAGTAATAGAGACTGTGACATGGTCCATGATGTGAGTTCCAATAATCAGCTACATTTGCCTATCTATACAGGACTTCCAATACACATTCTTCTCTGCTCAAGTGAATTAATTAGTCCTTCCTCTGAAGTCGAACGTGTGATCATCAGTTAAATCACCTAAATTCAACTGTAGTTAAATACTACTCAACCTCTCTCCCTGGTGCAGCATGTGACATGGTTTGACTGTCCTCACTTTAACCAACTTGACTTGTTACAGAGGTGGCTATACACCACGGTGTTGCCAGTGCACTTAATTGCTCATAAGAAATAATGACAGCGAGGTAAAGCAACAAAGCGGTCCTAGCAACAACTAGTAACTGCCCACTTAGTATTTACTAACTTTAACTTTGTAATTTACGGTCAACTTAAGACATAACGCAAACCAGTTTCCGTCAGCCTTGCAAGTAAAACGACCAAAGATATTACTTAAATCGACCTGTCTGGAGCGCTAACAGGACTAGCCAAGTTAGCAGGTGATGGTACATGTATCCAAAAAAAAAAACCAAAATAAAACGCTTTCTTTACTCTTTACGCGCCCGTTGTTTAAAAATTAAACCCAGGAAACAACATCATTAACATTTCATTTATTTCCTATTCGTTGAGTCTTAGTGTAAACTTGCTGTCAACGCCAACGTTCACAAACTGTGTATCAAAGCTATTCGGTTAGCATGCTAGCCGGTTAGCTTGATAAGCTAACTCATGTGCGCCAGAATCGTGCTACATCCCAACAGGCGCTGGCGCTGTTAGCGTCTGACACGGCCTGATGCAGCACAAATATGCGCAATTGCACTTGATTTGGACACAATTTTGGATGAGAAAAAAGTGATTGCTGCCTTTCTACATATGATTAATAATATCAAGGCTGAAGCGGAAAACAGGGATGTGAAATATTGGACAGGAATAAACCATACAATAACCCATTAAAAAAACAGAGACAAAGAACGCCAGAGCTAAAAGGCGCACATTTGTGCATTACCAAACTAGCGAAAATGGCGCAAACCAAAGCGGGTAAAATATCATAATACACGACAAAATTAACATGTTCCGTAACCAGTGTGTACTCCTACCTTTCAGTATGGCTGCACTGGCTCTGGTAATTAAGCGAAATGAATTAATCGTGCTCAAATCCCGTTAAACCTTGTAAAGTTTCCCTCCTGAAAAACCACCCGCTCCGACCCAAGCCAGACACACAAAACAGCGAAGCGAAGCGGTCATCCGCCTTTTACTTCCGTCTTCGCTTAAATACCCCTAGGAAGGGCAGACTGCGCGTCTGTCTTTTAACAGTTTGGATTTCAGAGTATATCTCTGCCAGTGACAAGTATGCGGCCGCAAAATATCACCTGCTTACTTGCTCATTACTTTCAGTTTCATTAAAGCAGCACGGCTCCAGATAAGAGCCCTCAGCACATTTTAAGCCGTTGATTTATGTGCGCTCTGCGGTTGTTGCTCTTTGCGCATGCGCCCTACGGCGGTCTAGTTACCTGTTCAGAAAACAAGTAAGCAAAACTCCCCGTTTTAGAAATATACGCAGGCACATTACACGTAACATTTTGATTATCCGTTGTTCATAACAACTTTTATCGCTATGTGAAATAAAACACTGTACTTCACTGTATGTCCCACTCGAGAAAGCACAGACGGATTTCTATCTTCACTTTTATAACATCTTTGCTCAGACTAAACACCGTTAACCCGAACGACTACGTTTGACAAATCAAATAACATTTTGTGCACAATTACAAAAGATCTGTGGTTGACCTGATATGAGATTTTTGGCTGTAAGACGCATATTTTTGTACTATGTTTTATAGTACCGTGTAAAAAACGTCTACATTTAGACAGGCATGTTTCCAGGCAGCTATAGCATTACAACGAGTTTTGAGAAAAGGACACAAGGGGTCGCTCTTTGTTAAAAACTGTGATTTGTTGTCACGACTCTTGATTGCTGTAGTGTCTACAGGTGTACGACCCATAATGTGTAATCTATGTGTCCGATAAAATTACTGATAATTAAAAAATAACAAAAAAAATCGGATCCTGTGTTTGCTATTTTGAATAAAAACAACAGTAAGACATTAAAATCATTCCTACACACATCCCAGAAAAATAAATATACACACACAGATGTGAATAACATTTTTTTTATTGTGTTTACCTTATGCAAGACCATATAGATCTATCCCCTTAACCTCATACTTAAATTGTACATTTTTAACATTGCATAAGATCATATAGAAGTGATCTATGTAGTGATATGAGAACCTTAGTCATTGATGTAACTGTTAGATTGAGGAAAAATGACACATTCATTCCCTCTGATTACAAGTGTGATCATCTTCAATCATGCATTACAGTGGTCTGTGGCTTGTAACTTGAATGCAAAACAAACTGGGCACTTAAAAGTATTAGGCTACAGATTTGATAAGTTTGTCCATCACATGAAATGATTATCAATGCCAAATGCTCATCCAAACAACCTGTTTGTGAAGGGCATTAAAGGTAACACAGCTGCTAAAGAGGAGGGGTTAAACACCTCAGGCCAGAGTATATTAAATGAGTTACAACTGAACCAAGCAAATCAAACACAAAACACTGTAAACCTCATAGCAGAAAAAAGTCGAAAGACGACCCAGATAAACCTTAGCTCTGAACCAACACAGGTAAACTTTCCTGCTATTCAAACTGAGCAATTCTGCCATCAGAGAGGGCGGAAAACAAGATTGTCTGCGATGCTCAAGCACAGGCAGTCAGAAATGAATGGAGTATCTTATAATGTCTGTGTATCGGGTCATGTGGAGTGGGGAGAACGAGTTGCCCCTGGTGCAGTCACACAAGTCAGACATGTTAACGTGTGTGAGGGGAGTGCAAGACAGTACATAATTGGAAGGCTTTAGAATACTATAGCAAATGTAAACATAGCCTAGCTCTGGCAGGAAATCCAGTCTACTCTGATCGAACCTCTTTGCAGATCTCAAATTTTGCACTTTAAAAGCCCTTGTGTGTTTTTGTGTGTATATATATTTATATATATATATATATATGTTTGTGTGTGTGTCTATATCAAAAACATGCATCCATATTTGTTTCCCCGACAATATAAAAATTGTTTTAATCAAGTGTATACGTGTACATGTGAGTAAATGGAGGTTTGTGTGTCGTTAACAAGTCTATATGAACAAAGTGTGCCAGCATTAAGAAAAGTTTTACTCATCCCTGACACTAAGATTAATGTGTACAATACACATAAGACATTGGATTTTGGTCGTTGGGGAAAAAGGCAACACTAAATGATTAGTTGTGAATGAAATATCCAACCTATCAAAAACCACACATCAAACCTGAAAACAACTTTCTATATATAAAAACAAAAGTGTTCTAAAATGCAGTATTTACATTAACAACATTACAGGCTTTAAGCAATGTGCACAGTGTTTTCCACTGTAGTGCTTGTAATGCTGTGTACGAAATCTACACAATTCAAAACGCTTAGAAGAATCTATCACACTGCAGGAAAAAAATACATTTGTTTTTAAATGTAACAGTCAACTTCATAGCCAGCCAAGTATAGCTTTGTTATTGGTTATCAAAACATGTTCCAGGCGTGTTCTCAGTGAAAGACACCGTGTTCAGCATCAGCTGTTTCAACCTTAACTCGGAAATTTCTAGAGTCCTGTACAAACAATGCAAAACAGAAGTTAACATTGTCAAGATTTTCTCATTTTTAAAGATCCAGTATAAACAACTTCCATTCGAAGCTGTGTTTTCTGTACAGTGTACAAAACGTGCAGTTTTTTGAGAGTTAAATATTAATATTGAATTTGGATTATTTACATCAAAGCAAAATCCTCTGGATATGAACAGAAACTCCTTCACCACTGCCTTCAAACCGATCCAGTCCCCAAACCTCAAACACAACAAATGCTTCCCCTCAAATAAGATCTTAAAAAAGATGTTCCCTCAAACATACAAAATAAACCAGATAAGGAAAACTTCAGAAGTGGGAAAAAATTGAAAAAAGGATGCCATTGTCTCAAGGATGTTTTTCCTAACAGGAAACAGGACATCGATGGAGGACACCAACGTTTAAAAAAAAATATTATCGCTGCAAAACAGAATTCATACCTTTGATTTTTTTTTTCTTTTTTTTTGGCAGTTAACTTTAGATTTATGAACATGAGGTCTCAAACTAAACCCAAAGTTCAGAAAAATGTTTGACAGATTAAATATATATTTATATATAAACTTGCACTTTACAACATTTAGAGAGCAAATTTTTAGTTCTTTACACTTTACTAAAATTCCATGTTTGCAGAAGCTGCAGAAATCTGACTTTGAAACGACATTTTGAATGAACGTGCGGTTAAATGTGTATGCAATATTAAAAAGTTTGATCCTTATAATTGTGGTTAAGTGGACTTCCTGAAAATGTAATAATTACTTAACCTCACAGCACACAATGACCATACCGGTGGGTAAGTGGGTTACCAAGGTCGCAACATAAGAGTACACGGTGCCACAAGCAGCTACAGTAGCAACACATTTACTTCTCAAGCCGAGTAAGTGAATGATAAAGAAGTATCTTGCACTGCGACATCTGCTGTGTCTCTCAAGTTAGCTTATTTAGTCTATGTAAAAATGGGACTTTCTTCGCTTCATTACAGGTAATTTCGACACCAAAAAAAAAAAAAAAAATTTTTTAAAAAAAGCCCTGTAAGTGACAACTTACCTAATGCCCCTTAACCTATACGTCCAAATCACAGTGACAATTTTGTTCCTTTTTTTGACCATGAATAGTTACTGGAAAAAAAAAATTTAATCAAAGTAAAATGCCACCTCAACTACATCTGACAAAATGTGTGATGTATAGTTGGGATCCTCATGATCACAAATCTCAGTGTAACGGTTTGAACTCTTTGGAAAAGCATTTTATCGATTTGTTTTTGGGGTGAATTTCACATTAAGAGCCTAACTCTTATAACATGCGCTAAATAAATGCACAATTCCCTTCTTAACATCTTTAAACAATGATTTTGAGTTGATACTTTTGAGTTATAAAGACCATACTGATCCCTTACCAGACCCTTGAGTTGGAGGATATAATTAATTCAATAAATGACCCTGAGTGAATCATTGGCCTTATATGATGACGGCCATATTTTATAGCATAAAACATAGCTGTAGATTGCAATTCCTTACTTTCAATTAGAAAAAAACAAAACAAAAAATAAACTTGCCGCTAATTCTAAGGTCCAGTTTAAATGTACAGGCACAAATTGTCAGTAAACAGACTTATTTACATCAAGAAATAAAAACAAAAATGGAGGGAAAACACAACAAAAATGCACACCCCCCCCCCTTTAAATCTCCATTGTGCCAAACGTTCTTCCACAAAGATGATATGTTTGCATCATAACACCTGGAGCTCATAATACTAAGTCCTCTTCACATCCTGGAACCCCTTTCCTGAAGAATCTGCAGGGACAAAAGCATGATATAATGAACATACAACATGCTCCGAAAGTCATTTAGTACTGACTCTCTACAGCCCTCTGTATTTCAGTAGTAATTTGCTAAGGTTTTTGTTTTTATTGAAGTAATCACCCCTCCCAACACACGCTCTTCCCAGCCAGAAGCACCCATACACTTGGTCTACATGCTGGCTCAATCAAACACACTGAATAGGGAGCAGAGAAAAGGGAAACGCTTGAACGAGAGAAGAAAATAAAAGCTGTGCTAGAAACTACGCAGTGCATGGCTGTTGAGCAAATTGTGGGTGAGCTCATACAAAGTAGGAAACCTTGATGCTGGACAGACATGTTGCTGCAGTTAACCACATTGCCCTGAATGACTCTGAACTCCCATAGAGATGAAGAAGGGAGAAATTCAAGCTGAGAGCCTCATCAAGGGAACAGCAGTGGAAGTATAATGCAAAATTATATTGATAGTCTTGGCTCAGTGCAGATGGTCTTTTATATGGGCTTTCCAAAACTCTCATTACTGCAGGCTGTCAATTTAAAGGGAGTAGCATTTTTTTCCCTCTTCAATTGCCAACTTCTTGTTCATTGCACTTTTAGGTGCACCTACTCTCTCCTTTGAGACTTTGTGGCTATCGCATGCAAAGAGATAATCTCAGGAGTCTAAACCATGCTGTGTGAAACATTCTTTGTGTGGTTCAGGTGGGAGTGATGAAGACAGCACAAAATGTGGTAAAAGCTGCAGAAATGTAACTGAGAAGTACAGACTGCATATTTTTTGTCTGGGTTTTAACTTAATATGAACAAGTATATATGGTGTGGTAACACGTTCAATCTGAAACTTACTTATACATGTAATGTGATTTGTTATACTGTAAATCGATGCACTGACTATTATTTAAAAATGACATTCCCTATCCTTCCTATCAAGATAATTTCTTTAAAACACCATAAGAAAATGGAAAATGTTCTGTGTCTAAATGCTTCCCCCCCAAAAAAGAAGAAAAAACTCTCTAGTTGTTCTGAGGCATTAAATTTGAGATCAAACTGATCTCTACCACTTATGTAACTTTAAAGCAACAAAAAGTGTGCCAAATGTATCAGTGCAATCAAGCGAAACTACAACTACTACTACTTTTAACAGTGAATGGAGGACAATGAGTCAAACTGCAGCAGCTGATGATTCAGCGTGCCCTCCATTAACCAAGGCAGTGACCATGACAATAATTACAAGGATCTTATTTACACTACTGAAACAACCTGAGTTCGTTCCATTTCAAAGACAGATTCAGTCTTAGCAGGAATCATCTGGCTTTTCATCGAGCTTTGGCTTGTAGACTCAAGCTCAAAGTGAATTTCCAACCTGGATTCTGTCATTTTACTCTAGTATGAGTATCTGAAGTTTTTCAGTAGTGTAAAATAAATCAAGGAGACATGGGACAAACTCGGAAGGTGTGGTGTAGAGCCAGACCGATTTTTCAGTCGACCGATAGTAGCATATAGCAGATATATCGGTATCAGCGTACATGTTGTCTGACATGCGCCTATATGAAAACTTCTTTTGTGTTTTGTTTTTCAAAAACAGAACAGAATTAGAAAGAGATGCTTGGGGTACTTTAGAAATTGTGTCTTAACATAGCTTGCCCAGGAGAGAGCGCTCCAACTCCACTGTTTACAACAATCGTAGCACTGAATGCTGGGCATGTAGCACAGTACACATCACAGCTGGGCAGGCAGTGGTGCAGAGTCAAGCAACGTCTTCACATCGAGTTTCTAACCAGCTCGTCAAATACACAGCTGGGAATTTACGAATTACCCCATCAATGCTGGAAAGTAAATAAACAATGGCCCCATCTTTTAGTCTCCTATGACAACCATCATGTCACTCATGTTTAACATACTTGTTTGGTACATTAGCTAGCTAGCGACCCACGCAGATACTTTCATAGCTTGTCAGTTGATTGGAAGCTAATGTGTGAGCATCTTAGCCCATGCTGCCTGGTTATAACCTAAACAGGAGTGTAACCATTGGTAAACGTTACATGTACTCACATCAAACTGTTCTGATCAGGACTCTCAGTTTGATACGTCCACCAAACTTAACGATTTCAGTCGTTGAAAGTTTCCCTTGAACGTTTATAGCAGAGGAGCAGTTCGTCTCTTGACTCGGCAAAAGCGAACAATGAGTTACTGTTTGTGATAGTCATATATTAACAGTGAAATATTGCTAAATCCATTACAATTCATTTAGATAATGGTTTGAATTTCATTGCTAGCTTGATGAGAGTAGAGAACACGTGGTTTAGTAGAGAGGACATCAAATGTTTTGCCAGTGACGTCCACCCTTACCCCAAGTAATTTTTGATATACCTAAATCTAAAGAGAAATTCATCATAAGTGAAGAGTAAGCTATTAAGAATAAAACCTTTAGTCTCCACTATAAATGGACCAACAAACTATATATAATTTTATATTAATAAAGAATATTGGCTTATATATCAATATCACATTTCTCCCTAAAATCGGATTTGGCAACAGCCCCAAAAATCTAGTATCGGTCGGGCTCTAGTGTGTTGGAGGAACTATGAGCAGTTGAGCGCTCACCAGTGAGTCATAACTGCTCAACTCTAATCAGAGTCACTCATTTCATAATCCGTCTCTTCGTCCTCGCTCTGAGCAACATGCAGCATGCAGACAGCACAGAAGAAGACAAGAAAGGCATGTTGTAAAGTAATGGAAATGAGTGGAGGAGTAAAATGTAGGAGAGGAGAACAAGGAGAAAAATGAAACTGATGGGTCACTGTTCAGAGGGGATTCACATCTCTATAGAGAACTCAAAGACGCAAAAACACAGGAAAACACATGCAAATGTTGTCCAAGGGCACCTTACTAACACACTCGATTAACTGGACATTTAAACAAATAAATTATTTATGTTTACTAAACAAAAGACTGAGAATTATAGACTTTAAATCTTTGCAGAGTAATGTACAGAAATCAGTCGTACTCAGTAACTCATTTTGGACATGGTGCCCCTGGAAACAATAACAACAAAGTCTCTACTCTTTCTCTAGATTTGCTTGAAAGATGCACTGGTGGTGTTGCAGCTTCCTGCTAAAATAAACAGCAGCATAGGTTTAACAGTGTGCTTCTTCATGTGTAGCTTCCTTCAAGGAGTGGGGCCCCCATGGGGACAAGCTGACAGGAGCTTGAATTCCTCAGGGCGTGCCTCCTGCTTCGCTCCCAAAGCCCTTGAGAAAATGACAGACCTCGCTCCACTAATCTGCAGACCCGGGCTCTCTTAATGCCCCGAGCAGGGATTATACCGTTTAGAGTATTTTATTTGAGGTCAAATCTAACTTGACACAGATCTAAACGCTGGGTTAATTCACTTGGACACACCTTTCTGTGATCCCATCACTGTCAAAATGAAAGTTGTTCTTTTCATAATCAAATCTAAACAGGAGAGCATTGTTTGGTGATGAACACGTCATAATTAATGTATGCTTTGTTTTAATTTATACATCTTATTTTCTTTTTTTTTTTAAATCACTTGTGGTATAGGTAGTCTAGTTTCTAACTGAAGCACTGAACCGTCACAATGTTCTTCTTCACAGAGGTTTCTCATCAATAAACTAGAGGTGCTCTTGGTCCCCTGGTAGCATGTTCATAAATGCAGTGCATTTAAATCATCAAGCACAGGCCATCATTCACAGATGTTTGCTATGGATGGATTTTCAACTGGCCCCTCCACTCTCTCACACACACTTACCTTAGCCTTCTCACTGGGCTCACTGTTTGTCCCGTATGATTGATTGTGCAGCTCCTTGGAGACTACACACAGGAACTCGGCTTGGTCTTCGTTTCCATAGTTGTAAGAGGAGCCTATGCTGACCAGCTAGAGAGACACGAGAGCAGAGCACATGGGAAGAATTAGCTTTAGACTGATGAAGGAGAGGCAAAAACTGGGTTACACATGGTGGGAAATCTGATGGGTGGGCAGACATTAAAAGTAATGTAAAAGAAGTTGACGACCAAACAAAGAGCACAGAGAGTCTACAGGTTCCTGCAACTTATTTATCTCAATATACTAAAAATGGCATTTTGGACAAATGTGTCACTAATTAGACCAATGCAAGTATAGCCATAAAGTTTGTTTTCAGGATTAATTATCTCTCTTTTTTTTTTGCCATAATTAGATAAATTAGATAAATAACAGTGTCCAGTGACATAAAATGTGGGTCAGGGTGGGAATGAGACATGATCAGATTTAAAGCCAGGATGTCATGGTTGGACAATTTCATGGCACACCGAAACCACTAGGCCAAAAGGCAGCTTAAACAATTTGAACCAAAATCCTAAGAGGTGAAATTACAGTCTGTTTGAGTGTCTGTCAGTACATTTCTAGAGAACCTGATTCAAACAGCTTTTTGGGACCTGCAGACATGCCAGTGTGGAAATCCAAATTAAAAATGCTCATTTAGATAACTCTGAGAAAACTCAAAGAGTTGTCTAAGTAATCTCACAGAAATAAAACAATCAGTGGTCCACAAAAATAAGGACTTCATAACAAAAGAAAGAGCACAAAGACACTACAGAAAGAAAAACATGATCAGCAGATAGTCACTGACAGAATACAACCACAGGAAGCAAACATGCCGATTGAAAATCAATAGGAACTGGTGGATGGAAACTGAAGCTTTGAAAGTATAGTGTCTCCCACAAAACAAATAAAGGAGCGAACCACAAAGTAGCTCACTCCCATCCATGATTTCAGTTCCATTTTTTTTTAATCTATGTGACTTGACATTTGACTGTTAGCAGTATGATGACGCACAAGGCATGTGTAGGATTTTCTCCAGTACTTCTGTTGTCAAATCGTTTGCTATCAATCCTATCATGGAGCTGCACTCTTTGATATGCCTTCTGCCATTGTGTTGCTGTGCATACAAAGTACTGTTTTAGCTACCAGTCTATCACAAGGGTTTACTCAAGACTTTGGAGGGAACTGGGGGTAACCACAATTCATCCAAAAGGAAAACCTCAGTGAAGCTACTGCTTGTAAGAGCAGGTAGCTTTTTCATCCAAACATCAGATAATGTTAGGCAGTAAAAGGACTGGAGCGAGAAAATCCTACAAATGGCATCTTCAAATACATCTGAAAAATGATCACGGCAACTTCTACTCTCCCTGTTCCCATTCACATCAGTCCAAATAAAAGACACAGAGGACACAATAGGACAAATGAAGGGGACGAGACCTCTAAGATCTTTATAAACAAACTGCATGCACACCCTGAAAAAATGAGGGAAAAAATACAGCAATATCTGTTCCTGAATAACTTCTTTTACTGTTGAATGTTAAGTGTGTGCACTGTACTGCAAGCTACATGTATACCCTCAGTACCCAGGTGTGCATGTTCAGACACGCATCGCCTCATTAGCCGCTGCTGCCGGAGACTTGTTGTTGTTAAGCGATCTCTCTTACATTAGGTATCAACGCAGCAGCAAAAGACCAAATAATCTCAACTAGCTACCATGGATTCCACTTGTCACACCGCTAAAGACTCAACAAGCACCAAATCCTACGACTTTCAGAGTAAAATACTCTGAAACAACAAACTGTATATTTATGGAGTCTCAAAGAAGGCAGTAGGTCATTAAAGTTCATCTGCCCAAAAGTCTCTCCTGGGCCGATGACTGTCTTTTAGGCTTTGCATAAGGTGTGTTTCTGGGAGTTTCCCATCGGACCTGTGTAAGGAGATTAGTGAGATTTCAGCTCTGAAGGGAGATCGAATGATCCCTTGTCACAGAGAAATTCATTCACACATCCAATACACATTCCCAACACTCAAACGTGTTTTCTCAGTTTGGCAGTTTCAGCTGAACACACACTGACATGTAAGCTTAGACTTTTCACTGGTAATGTTTAAAGCTAACTCACAACATACAATACCTGCTTGGAAGATAAAACAACATTTTTTATTTTATTTTTTTTTTAAGTTTCACCTCTAAACAACCAGCACTATATTACAGCACATCCCCCAAAACAGCCAAGTGGCTACATCAAAGCAGAACACAGAAAGCTGCTGACAAGCTTACAAACTGTGAATGCAGTATGAATAAAAATATATAATTAAATAAAATCACAGACAAGAAGAAGAAGAAGAAAAAAAAGGTGTCATGTTCTTTTAGCCTCACTGGTGAGCAAGCACTGCAAATGAACACTGAAAAGAATCAACTCAAAAAAAAAAAAAAAAAAAAAAGAAAAAAAAAAAAAGACCAACAGCTAAGTGTCTACTGGGGACAAACAATGGCCAACGGGGTGTGTATGGACAACATGGGGACCATGCAGTGACCAGCCCGTGGACAGAAATTTGTGGGACACACCTCTCCGCTGTTGTTTGGCAAAGCAGACTCCTCTCCCTTCACCTCCCTTGACACAATCAGCAGAAACTCTGACTGGTGGGCCCGCCCGTAACCTATACTGACAAGCTGCAACAACCAATCAGAGCACAGAAGGGATGCCCGGATCATGTATGCAGACATTGAGAAAGATGTGATTTGCTGTTTTTTTTGGCTATTTAGCCATTTCCAATATTGAGGATTGGACTTTCTGGGTCAATGTGAGCACAGCGGGGTGGGTGAAGCACATGAAAGGAGGATTGCTGCTGTGACCTCGCAGGAAGAGATTTACCTGTTCAAACTTCCAGCCGTCGGACATGGTGGACACCATCTGTGTCAGCTCCTCCTCCTGGCACTGCAGCACCCGGTACACATGCTTCACCGGAACCTGAGAGGATGAACGAACACAAGAGAGAAACGGGATGGAAAGGGAGACACAACAATAGTTCACAAAATTAGGGGAACAGAAATTC
The DNA here is from genome assembly GCA_037833715.1 of Toxotes lorentzi. Taxonomy (NCBI): domain Eukaryota; kingdom Metazoa; phylum Chordata; class Actinopteri; family Toxotidae; genus Toxotes; species Toxotes lorentzi. Next base: position 7,181,498 of record JBBMJY010000014.1, read on the forward strand.
TACGTTCATTAAGGAATCTAGGCTTCACAGAACTTCATATACCTGTGATGTTTTGCAGTCACGTTCCCTGATCTTGTCCTTGATGAGCTTTATTAATGATGTGATGTTGTAGAATTCAGCTTCTTCTAACACACCTTAAAACGTCAAAAAAGAAAACAATTAAGCTTTTTACAGAGACATATACTACTACTACTAAAGATCAGGTTCAGCTGTAAACAATGGCTCTTTGCGGTTATTTCCTTGTAATCACTGTCATTGCTGTTGTTCAGCTATTAAAGTATTACAACAGCCAGTCATAGTGAAGTGAAATACTGAAAAGAAATGTTAAGTTTACAATGCATTGCAATGTGATATAGCCAACTGTAGTTTGATCTGGAAAACATTTCTTAAATGCTCATCTCATTTTCCGCAGAGACATTACCTTCCTCTGCCAAGTCCCTGTTGAGCACCAGCTTGCCATGCCTCAAGTAGTTAAGCACTGGCCCAAAGTACATAGGGTCTCTGTCTATGAGATAGGCACCAGTTTCATCCTGAAAAGCAAAAGGGATGAGGATGAGATTAAGAGAATAACACTGCATTCACTGTCAGAGTTTTCTATAAAAAAAAAAAACAAAAACAAAACAATCCAACATTTATTACACACTTACTAAAACACATATCAATTTTAATTCTGTGGCTCCAGAGCATTGTATGGACACATGGAGATAGAAGTGATGTCAACCTTCTGATCTGACTCCTACTGAACATTTCAGACGATACTTTTAAACCGAGAAAATCAATGAGCCGCTGCATACAACATAATCTGGGAGGGGGGGGGGTGGGGTGGGGGGGCAACAACATTGTGCATCAGTGAATAAAACTCGAGGGATGAGAATTATGAGGTCAGCTCCTGTGCTGATAATCTCTACTGGGGTTGAGAAGACATGCGCACACATTGCCACACACATACAACAGCTTTGGGATATCACTTCTCTATTCCCACAGGCCTTGGGTTTGATCCTGATTCCTTCACAACCGCTGGGTATTCCCCTATTTCTGTAAGTAATGTGATTAGACCGTCTTTGTCTCATGGGGGAAGAGGAGGCTAAAACAATTAGAGCAGAACAGAAAAAGAATTGGAACAGCAAGCCGAATCCAGCGAGGGGACCAGGAGGAAGCACCTTGGCTTACAACCGTCGATTAGCCTAGTCTGGTCTGTTACATGGTTGGCCTCACACATAATATGAAAGTCAGTTTGAACAGCTGTCTATTTACTGCAGCTGACACCAGTTTGCTGCTAAAAATTGTTTAATATGATGTGACATTTAGTGAGTCAAACGTGCGTGACAACGTGCATGACATTTACTAAAATACTCATTACAGAGTAAAGGCCCTGAGCAAATTCTGCGCTAATCTCCAAATGCTAGAGGATGTTTGACTTTTAATCAGCTGAGTATATGGCTTCAGGTGCTTTCTTGGCAGTTTAGCAGCTCTGTGGGTTTGTGAAACTTCTGACATTTTTTACCCACGAACACAGCAATACTGTCACACACTCCAGGCCAAGACCACAATCAAACATACAGCTAAGTCTTCCCTGACAGACACGTGAACATTCATAGCTACACAGTGCCCCTTCACAAGTCCAGAGATGGATTCAACTCAAAACCCATTAATCTTTCCAATAATGAGAAAAGGTCCCAGAGCATTTTCTTTTGTAATGAATCTCTGAACCCTCTTGGCTCGTTGACCTCCTTTCCAAGGCAAAAATATCCCACCAGAACCCAGTGGAGCTCTATTCTGGTCTCATGGCCCTGTGTTAGTTCCTTACATTTCCATAGTCACTGAAGTTTAAGCACAAGTACAGGTGGGCCTGCATGGAGGAAACAGACAAGGTCAAAGCCACACCACTCACCACATTCAAACCACACTGTACGATTGCTGATTTTCACATTGAAGGTTAAGCTTCTACTTTTAGCCACTATTTGTTCTTCTCTGCAAAGCAAAAGCCACAGTGCACTAATTATTTATTTTTACCACATGGCCACCTGTAACCACTGGTAATCCCTTTTTAAAATGTGCGGCACAATGATGTCTTAAAAATGGCTACACAGTTTTGCATACAACACCTACTGTGCTGCATCAACATGGAGCTAAAATAAGCATTACAAGCCTTCTGCGAAAGGAACGTACGGCAGTGTTCTTAGTGCAACCACGGTATTTATCAAGCTAAGACTTTTTACCATATTTCCAGGTCAGGAACTGGAAATATGGTGGGTGGGTGTGTGTGCGTGCATATATATATATATATATAAATATATATATTTATTTATTTTATTTTTTTTTTTACACAACATTAAAAAACTTGAACTGGAGTGAACTTCAGAGCAAGACAGGCTTTGTTGTACTGTGGATTTGACTGACATTTGCCTGACAAGTATCAGCTGGTTTTCCTTGTCTTGTACTAATCTTGTACTTTACAGGTGGTTTTCCTTTCTGAATCCATACCATGAATCTGAATCCTGATATTACTGCTTACACCTGTGCTTGCAATAGCTCTGTGAGAGGACAGTTTGGGAGCCACTGCTATAAATATCCCCATTTATGCTTGAAAGGGGGGGGGGGAATAGGGTGATTCTGTTTCTAAGTTTGATATGCTTTTTTGCATAACATTTGCAGATGCTGCAAATAGGGAATAAAAATAGTAAAACTATGTTTAGGGGACGCTCAAGAAGCCTAATGATTAAGGAGCATACTCTAACTGCCAGTTCAAGACCTTTGATACATGTTATACATACCCCTCTTCCACCAGTTAATTCGCTTCCCTTCTGGCTCTAATCGCTTTCCAATAAAGGCAAAACTGCAAAAAAACAAAAAACAAACAAAAAAAACTCAAAGCCGCAACAGGTTGTATGTTGCTCTCTGTGTCTGGATCTACTGAATATTTGAATGTGGATGGCTTTGACACAATGCAATGGCACAATGTATATGCCCTTTTCTTAGAAGACATTTTCATATCTGACTGTAGGAACAGCTGAATTCCAGTTAGCACTTTGGTTGCAGGGTTCCTGGTATTGTGCCTACTGGCTCACTGTCACACTGGGACACCTGAATAACAGACTCATTGTTAATGTTATTAGTAACACCTGTGCTCATCCTACTAGAATAATAAGTCAAAATGGCGGCTGTGAAAAAGGTCAACTGCACTACACAAATAAACTATTGTATACTGCCTCAAAAACTCCCACTGATCAAACATGCAAAGCTACCATATGTGTACTCTACTCTGCATGTACTCTACATTTCAGTAAACTTTCAGCTTCCTGACTTGTTGTGCTGACAAGCCTGTTGCTAGTCCTCTGAGGGCATACAGGGAACTTGGGGTGACAGTGACCCAGTTCATAGAAAGATAACTATAGGGGCTCTGATGTGGACTCGTGTACACAAAGGGGACAGTGTTTTTAATTAAAAACAAAAGGCTGTGTCTCTGGGGGCCCAGGCTGGAGAGCACAGGGCAACAGAGGGGTGGGGACAATGAGGGAACAGGAGGAGGGCCGCTGCTAGGATGTACTGTAGACAGACAGAAAAAGAGGTGGCAGTGTGAAAAATTAGAATCAGAAAGCACGAAGTGCGTTCTGAGAAAGTTCACCATTTCTGTGCGACACTGATGATGATGATGATAAACAAAACTAGCTTTACATCTATGAATATTAAATTTTTGAAGAACAACAGAAGAGGTCTGCTATAATGGTGAAAAGAAACAACAAACCATCCTGACAGATCTTTATAAATTATAAAATAAGAATGCCAGCAAAAAATACACTGACAAGTGTCAAAACCGCCTACAATAGCCACCAGAAATAGGTCGGTTGAGTGTAGGTCAGGCATGCTACATGGTGTTTTGGGGTTTGGCCTTGCAAAAATATTCAAACTGCAAAGCCTCCCATACACACAGTCACTAGAACCAAGTCACATAAGGCCTAACCAAGACTGGATTCAAACTAAAGCTAAAAATTTAAGTAAACAGAAGCCAGTTAGAAGGGTGGCCTTCACAACAGAGGGAAGTGTAGTGTATTAGCGTTATCACTCTTCTCCTGCATACAATACATATCCTCTCACAGGAAATACCACGGTGACCCACCCTTCAAACACATGATGTCCAATAAGGCTTTCTGCAGACACATTAACACAGACAGTCAATCCATAATTCAACAAAATTGACAAGCCGCTGCATGTTTCTGATTACAACAAAGGGTGTACAGAGGAACTTTGCATAGAACTGTTCACCATTCAACCCCAAGATATTCACTGCAAAATTTCATACAGTCTCTCTTACAGGACAGATGGTTAAAAGTCATTATCAAAAAAAACTACAACATGGTACAAAAACAATTAACACTATCCCGTGAGGGCATTCCAATTTGCTCAGGGCAAGAATAAAAAGAATGAAAGCATTATCAAGTACAGCTCGGCCTTCACTGCAGCTGAGCTGGAGCACAAGCCCCCTGCAGAAACAGCGCTTAAAGATGTTGCAGTAGATCTTCTAAGTCACATGACTGTAGCTACTTAGCCAAGTGGAAGTCTGATCCTTGTAGAGTGGGAGCCAGGAGTCTCTCTGGAGTACAAGCAGTAATGGCATAGTCAAACAGGCCTTCATCTTCTAAATAATACATACATCACACCAGGGCTATATTATGTGAAACTAGCTCATATTTCAAAATATTTAACACTGTCATTTGAACGCATCTTTGACCTTTCACCAAGACTGGGTGGAACTTCTCGCCGTTCTACCATTTTCAGCTCTGCAAGGCAACACCGTCAGTGCATTTTGCAAACGGCAAAGCGTTTCAGGGAATAAATGAAGAGCCCCTTTTAAAAGTCCCCCTAAAAGCTTTGCTGTCATGATGAGAAGCAGTTAAGTAGCTCCACGGCTAATCTGGCAAGCCAGGAAATCACTGCAACCTGGAGCTTTCTCTAGGCAGAAGAAGAAATGTGAACTGCAACAGAAAAAGAAGCTAGAAGTGAAATATTGGTCTCACTGATGACTGAGATTAGTGCAGAGTAAAATTCAAGCTGGAAACATTTTAACTTATTGCAACACAAGGTAATGATCAATTGTAGGTGCCTGGCTTTGGAGTGATAAAGGCTTGAGTCACACCTAATTTGCCAATAGCACTATGCGGTGCCCTGTTGAGCACTTACTGCAAAAAGACAGTGCTGTAGCAGACGACCGTTAAATATTTACGTTGCTTCCCACAGTGTGCTCAGGCATGACATACAACCTGAATCTGGCATTAAATGTGGCCATATTTCTCTCAAACATGCTGCAGAGAGAACAGCAAATGCATATGAATATGAAAAGAATAAGATGTTGAAGGAACAAGAATCCTTTGTGATGGGGTGCTTGAAAAATTGATGCTGCTCTCAAAGCTAGAAAGCTGGGTCTATACTTGAGTGGCCCTGAGCTGCGTAGTTCAAGAGCAGGGGTCTGCCAAAAAGATAGATAGCCTCTGATGTGCATCTCTTAACTCGTTGACTCGACAATTGACTACGATCTTTCAGCAACAATTAGTCACTTAAACCATACAAACCTACTAACAACAATATCCCTAAAGTGGCAGCAATGAGTGGCATCAATTCTGGGATAACCAATTTAAAAACAATTCTCATCAGCTGTTAAGGGCTGTGCACGTGACAGCACTTCATCCACTTTCTCCCTGGTCTACCCCAATGTGCAAAACAGACTCCAGTCAACAACATGAATAATGCAGTTCTCCTCAAGAGTCCTGCTGAAGCACGTCAGCCTGCGTGACTGAGAGCTGAACCACTCATTTCCTTGGCTGGGAAACACAATGCTGCATTTGCCCAAAAACAGAGCTCTTCACTGATCTGTCACTCTGCTGGGCTTCCTATTCACATGCAGCGTTGTGTGATGCATAAAAAAAAAAAAAAAAAAAAAAAGCAAAGCAGTCTTGGCTCCATTGCGAATAAGATAAAATCGTGTCAATATATAGTTTGAGACACAGTGGCAAGTGATATAATATCTAATAAGCTGTCCTTTACAGGGAGCTAAACCTGACAGCTCACAGGAGAAAGGTACAGTAATGGCTTGAGAGTCTGATACATACTTAAGACAAGGGATTGAGATGGACTGATCCGTTACTCATGGGAGGATAAACTGACAAAAAAAAAAAAAGCAAGCTGATTATTCAGAGATTAAGATATTTGCATGGAAATACGAGATGAGCCTTGGTTTCAGCTTAGCATAAAGGGGGGCAGGGGTGAAGATTAAAATGTGTAAGTAGATGAAAACAATGAATAATGGGGCAGCAAAATGAACAGTGAAAAACAGAGCACATTATGCTATGTATACAGACACTAATGAATTGTTTTTGACAGTGCTCTGGGCCTTAAAGCACACACACTGCTGTTAAAAGTGCCAGATGGACAAACAGAGAGAAGCCTGCTTCTGGAGCATTGAGGCCATTCAGGGAGATGAGTGACTTCATCCCCCAGCTCTCAGTTGTCAGCAGCACCTCACCCCACTTGGCAATGACTTATGTACTCCTTAGGGAAGCCTCACCACCAGCACAGAGGCTGATTACTGCAGAGCAAACAGAGCCAAGAAACAGACAAACCTCAAGAGAGGAAGGGAAAACAACAAATTGATCGAGCAATAAAGTCTTTTATGTGTAACTTATTTGGTTGCTTAATTGTAGGACTAACGCTTGTAGACACTGCAATCAGAGGAAAGGCCAGAAAAGAGCTATAGGCGGACAGTGTATTAAACAGCAAATGCTGTAAAATTTTAATATGATTGAGATTTTGGTTATTGGAATACTATTTTACAGTCAAACTGAAGTTAAAGCTAACTGATACAGTGTTATTGACTGTGACAACTCAGTGAAATAACCCACCCAAACTTAAGATTGAATAGTGCACTGTCTGCCGTCATACTCAAAACCGGGCTACACCATCTACACCGAGGTTCAAAGTCGAAAATGTAAGTAGTTCTAATTAGTTTGTGTGAATACCATACACGTTATAAAAGAAAATTAAAAAAAAACATTTGTTTGCTGTCACTGTTTGACACCTCTTAGAGTCCAACGCAATGCATCGGTTTCAGATGGGGAAAGTTTCCAACTACTGTGGCGACTTGCTATTCACACAATAAAAGGTGTGAAAAAAAAAAAAACAAAAAAAACCCACTACACTTATTTTTCTAACAGTTGACGCGTTAAACGACACACTAGGGTAACCGCAAGACCTTGCAGTTTTATATTAAGACACATAACGAGTGATCTACACACACTCACAGGCTAGCAGCAATATCGTATGTCATGTGGTGACTGTCGGAATCTAGCTAGCTTAGCGAGCTAATGCTACCTAGCAACAAAAGAAACAGCTGAAATTTTGAATAAACACTATTTTTCACAAAACGGGTAATCCGACTAAGTAAATTGGTAAGCGCAGTCATCGACCACCCTAACTGCTAAACAATGCGATAATAAATAAAAGGCTATTATAGTGGAAAATAAAATGTAGTTAACTAAGTACGCTCCTAACTACAGCGCTAACTAGCTGACCTAGCTTAGCATTTACCTTATCGGAGTCGAGCTCGGGGTCAGCTTGGCTCAGTCTGTACAGAAATGATTTTGGATCTCGACACAGCGTCTGCCTCGTTGTTAAAAAATACGTGCCCCCGACGTTTAGTCGAATCCACTTCGATGCCCCGACACCGGGTGAAATGTTTCTCTCTGCCGGAGAATGGGCCAAACATCTCCGGTGAACGGAGCCGCTCAGATCGGAGCTGTTCTCTGCCATCCCTCTCCTCGTCTCCTCCGCCCTTGCCTCGGCTCTGTCTGTGCGGCTGACAGGAAATATCTAAGCTGCAGCCACTAACTTGGAGTCCACGATTCATGTAAACCAGACTGCCAGCTCCTCGGCCACTCCTACTAACCCACTCCACCAGCACTGACAGACACTTGCATAAATTATCCCAATGGAAAGAGGTCCTCCCTGACGCTTCAATATGGAGCGATGATCTCTTGCTGCTGAGAGCCTGCAAATGTCACACAAGCAACAACTTAAAGAACTAGGCTGATAAACACCTTATTCACGTGTTTCGTGTTAAAGACTTAATTATTGTTAAATAAAAATGTCTTTTGAAGTATTGAATCTCCTGTGATGTTTACATTTGGTGTGTGTTAAAGTAATTTTCACGACACACAAACACTGATAACGGGCCGGTACTTTATTTACACGCTGCAAAAATGTGAGATGCCATTGCCACTGAATGCTGCTGCTTTCACTGTGTCATGACTGTGGTTGATAACAGAAGACAGGACACATGGCTTTATTTGTATGCCTAAATCCCTACATGCTTTAATTATTGGACTACCAAGCATTAAGTGGAAAATTCATCATTCAACATCTACTGACCTAGCGCACAAATAATCAGAGAGAGAATGAACAGATTCATTAAATTATCAGAATATGATTAAATCACTGAGCAAATAGAAAATGTATGATATAGTAAGAAAAAAGCTGTAAAATATTATAGTTTACAATAATTATTCACATTCAAAGGCTTTACATCTCAATACATACACAACATGGCCCCTGAACATGACTTCAATCCAAATATGATTCATATATTAGAATTTAAATAACACAGAATGAACTAGAGGCTAAACAATAGCCATCAAATAACCTTATACAAGAATAAAAATACAAAAACTGTATCCTAATATCATTGCATTACTTGCTTCAGATTTTAATAATACATCATCTGTACATCACAGTTCTAGTCAGTTACAAGCCAGGTAGAGTATTCCATACACAATGTAACCGACTGCCATCGACTTGATTCAAACAATTTCTCTAACTAGAGGAAAACACTTCTCTAGTGTTTTCTCAACTTTATAGACAGATACAGCAATTTCATCGGTTATTTGGATCAGATAGATATCCTTTAACTGACATCCAACCGCATCGAGCCCCGGGCCCCAGGGCCAGAGGGTCCTATTCACCTATACTCCAGTCACACACTGCACACACAGACTCAGCTGAAGTAAGAGGACCTTTGGAAAGGACCTTAAGGTAATATGTCAAAAATTAAAAGCATTATGATAATACATATTGCTAAAACAAGAGCACAAGTTAAATCAATCGCTTTAATTTCTATTGGGCCAAACATCAGAATGAAAACAAAACAAAACAAAAAAAGACGGGCTAACGAGCCCGATGAGGCAGGTCTGCCATCTTGTCCAGGGACAACAGCTTTACTGCGATTGCTTCTGAGAATGATAGTATGTGTATGTATCTCTGTTGATGAAAGTTTTCTGTTCAGCATGGGGTGGTCAGCACATAAGATTTTGTTTTCAACAGGACGTACTGAAGATGAGCCGACTATCCCACCGAAAAAGAAATTGAAGAATTCACACCACAAAGAAATAGCCAGTGAATGGTACAGAACAGCCAAATCATCCAATAATAATCGCTATGTTTGCCAATGCAGTCAAAAATACCCACCTTTAAACTTGAATAAACTATAACTCCAGTGCCCTAGGAGAGAGAAGCGGACAAGGCTGCGCTACAAAACTGGCCATGCAGGAAAGATAAGCAAGTTATGATTAGGAAGTACAAGCTAGTGGCATGTTTACCCACCCCCTGTTAGCAATACATCCTCAGTAACGGCTATGGAAGGCTCACACTTACACAGAGACTTATTCAGACCCATGTCTCACTGCAGACCAGCACTCTGCTTTGACACATAGATACCTTAACTGGACTGCAATAAGCAAGTACCAAGAGACTTAAAAAAACAACTCAAATACCATGGGAACATTTGGGCTCTGACAAAAATATATATAGGATTTGAGTTTGGTAAACGTGTGAGACTGAATCAGCTTATAATATCAGTTACAACTATGGAGTATATGCACTAGAAGTGGGGCCTGACTACAGCTTGCACGTACGATGTAGGATTAGGATATGGTTTAATTAAGATATCAGGATAGGCTCTGGTTCACAAAAGCTAGATTTTGTGTTATGGTATCGTTGAAGCAGGAAACCAGTCCTTGCATTTGAGATAGTCCTAGCGGTACCCAAGCTTGTTTCACTCTACAGGACAAGCTTGCCCTTCTTATTCCCCCCCTGCAGAATGTACAAAAAGCAGATGTGCATGGTGGCAGTCTTATCATCCATACATGGAAAAATGCAATAGAAGCCTCACAGAGAGCACAAAGAACAAGCAAAGCAACCCTGAATCCAAAGTTGTATTTTTCCCATGGTTCTACTCAGGAAAACAAACAAGGTCTAGATGCCAGCGTCTCTAAGAGTTTGTTTACACTGCGGTGATGAAGGGCACTAAAGAGGGTGTTACTCTGCTCAGTGATTGGCCTCAGAGCTAAAGAGGAGTGGCCACAGGAGGAAATGTACTCCTATAGGCCGGGGTTTTGGTGCCTTTGATAGATCTTTCTCCATACTTCCTGGATCTTCTTGCACCATCTGTCAGCATTTCCGCTGGGGTCCATCAAATAGTATGTTCGGTTAGGCTGCAAACATCACAGGAAAGGAAGAAAAAATTAAAAGGTGAACTAAATGTGAGAGGACACTCTGAACTGTGGGCAAGTATCAGCAGGTTGCTGGAGGAAAATGTGCTGGACGGACATCAGGAAGAGGCATTTACCGTGTGGACAAAGAAGGTTTTGAAGTTCTTGGCCTCAGGGCGTAGCTCTAGGGACCAAGGAATCTCCCCTTTCAGGACCTTGTTGACAGGATCCACGTAGTACAGGTGTGGTCCTTCAGTTAGAAGCAGCTGTCTCCGTCGCGCAAACAGACCCTGCAATGGAATGCCACACGGCTCAAGACATTAGTTCACCAATAGAGGGGGCTGTTAAGCCAAAGACACTTTCCATAACAGAGCTATACAGCAATATGGGAAGTGACTTCCCTGCTGTTGAGACAACTATTAATGGAAAACACAGTCACCTAAAATAAAGGTTAAACTTGGAACGGTTTACTTTCTTCAAATTTTTTAAATATATAACAAAACAATAACGTAATATTCAGTTCCAAATATACAGGTTTGAACTCACACACCTTTCGTTTATCCACTGGGCCCATTTTCAGGATCAGGTTATTCTCCACGAACTGGTGCCTGCATAAGTAAACAAAAGCAGATTACTGACACCCCCTCCCTTTCACTCAAACATTTTTTTGCTCAATATATGTATTAATGGCTACACAAATACTTATCTCCAAAAGAACATTACAATTTAACTTTGTTCCATACTTCTAAGATATCAGCTAGACTCCAAAGAATGATTCAGATTTTTTTATAACAGCGAAAAGCATCCACAGGCTGACAAAGGTGAAACGTAGAGAGGGGTTTACCAAGGGTTTCCAATGGACTGTTTATCCAGCAATAGCTGCTTTTCCTCTTCTGTGAACTGCAGGTCCAGCTCAAAAGAGTTGTTATCCAGGTCGTGGATGTACTGCTCAATGTTGCTGCTGGACCTCTGTGGGGGCGTGGACTCATGTGGCGACAGGGAGTGTGATGAACTGGACTGGGCCACCTGCATGTTGCTGAACTGGCTCAGGAGATCATCGTACTACGGTTGGAAAAGAGAAAAGTGAAAAGAGGTACTGTGAGGTTTGGCAGAAGACTTGTGGTTTGTTGAAAGTTCAGAGGATTCTGTATCTGTCGACAAGGTATCACACCTGTGTTTAGCCATGGATAAGAAACAGCGCACAGCAAAAAAAAAAAAAAAAAAAAATCTGGATTGTTAGAGAGTCATAAAATATTTTACGTTTCCATAGCAGTCCTCATCATCCTCTGACATGGCTGGCAGATAGGGGGTGAGCTTGGGGGGTGTCTGTAGGTGTAGGTCACTCCAGGAGATGGTATCAAAGAAAGGGTGCTGCTTCAAAGGGTCGTAGCCTCCAATCTCTTCACAACCAATCCGCTTGGAAGGGTCCAGTGACTGAGGGGAAAACAGATAAGACATGTCGTCATTAATCAACATCAGCACAGACAACTAATATATCCCCAAAGATATCAGTAACATTTCATTGTATCTTACATATATGGATTATGGCATTTGATAACTCACCAAAAGCTGTTTGACAAGATCCTTGGCTTTGGGGAAGAATTTCTCTGGGAATTCATACTCCAGCTTGATTATCTTCTGGAATATTAAGTACTCATTTCTACAATATGTGAAAGACAAGAGCAAAATGACATGAACAAGACTGTAGGGAAGTGTGCCACAGGTGAAATTTTGTTTGCTATATTAATATTACTGGGGCGAGGTTATTCTCACAGCTAGCATTTGTTGCACTTGAATTAAACCTAAACAGTACACATTAATGGATAAAAAAGGAACACAACATGATCAGCCATTACTAAAGCATGAATTAATGAAAATAAACTGAGCTGTGACAGCAACATCCCCTTGGTACTTACCCAGCTCTGAACGGTGGTAAACCAGCCACCAGCTGATAGATAATACATCCCAAAGCCCAGAGGTCAGAGCTACGAGGGGGGGAGAAAAAAAAAAAAAAAAAAGATTACAGATGTGATGCCATCCTTATCTGACCAACATAAAAACACAACAGTGGTTAGCAAGTTTATCAGCTGCATGATGACCAAACCTCATTACCTCTTGCAGGCTGATTTCTCTGTTAGCAGCTCTGGAGACACATACTGTGCTGTTCCAACAAAGGAGTTTGCTCTTGCTGCCAAACAACGCAAATAAATGATATAAAAGACATGAATATGTTCATACTTCTCATATAAAGTAAACTACCAAATTCATGACAAAAATTAAAACCAGGAATGTGGTTATACCTTGTTTACTGTCTGATGATAACTGTTTTGCTGTCCCAAAATCTGTTATCTGGATGTGCATCTCTTCACTCAGAAGAATATTCTCTGGTTTCAGATCTCTGAAAGGAACATGACATAAATTATGGGGAAAACAAACGTTTAACATTGGTTGAAGAACTATTTATGGAAAACAGCAAAAAAGAGATAGAAATACCATTACAGATGGCACAAACAGAAAATCTTACCTGTGTATTATCCCCTTATTGTGTAAGTATTCTAGAGCACAAACTATTTCAGCTGAGTAGAATCTAGTACAGGTCTCATCAAATGAACCAATTTTGCGAATGTATTTCAGGAGCTCTCCATTCTTGGCGTAGCTGAGACCAAAATCTAAGGACAGCTAGTTAAGGATGAATGTGATTACCAGAAATCAATTGTTAAAAACTATCATCATTTGTTGAACACCAATTCGTAAAAATATTAACATACGACATACTTTGACAAATTGTACTTGTTGAAGGATACACAACTTCTCATCATCTTGAAATGTGAAGTAGAGCTTGACGAAGAACGGGTGATCTAGATTTGACATCAAATCCCTTTCTCTTTTCACGTACTGGGCTTTGTTCTCCTTCATAATATGGCGTTTCTCTAAAATCTTAACTGGAAGAGAGAAAAAACAATTTCAGGATATAATTAAAATATCATGTAATTGTTCCATCTTGATAACAGTGTAATTAACTGTATTCACCAAACACTGTTGCATTATTACTTACTTGCATATTCTTTCCCTGTTACCTGCTCTCTCGCCAGAACAACCTTAGGATAAAAACAGAAAAAACATAAGATGGCATGTTACTATCTTGTCTTGGGGCCTGTTTTGTCATTTCACCTCAAATGAACTGAGAATGACTCATCTAAGCACATTAATCAAAAGAATGCTAGCATGTAGCAACATCTACCCACGAATAATTCAGAAACAAAGTGGAATGCAAGTTACATACTGTTGAGAAGGAGCCCTCTCCCAGTATCCTGCCAAATTTGAAGTCCTCTGGCTTCTTCTTGCGTGGCTGAGGGGTCTGGACAGCCGGCTGTGTGCGGAGGTCTGAGACCTGGCTGCTGGCAGACGCTCCTACAGCACGGGCCTCTGAGGCTGAGCCCTCCATGCTGGGACAGTGGCTACTGCTTGCGCCTGGGATAGCAAGTGGCGAGCAGGAGTCAGGGTGGTTTCTTACCATTGATGGATGCGAGCAGGAACAGATGACAACACTGGGCTGAATGGGCACAACATCATACTGAAACAAGAAAGGAAGAATTGAGAATATATCAGTCACGGTAGTACAGATGTAATTGTACTTGTTTAAAAAGAAAAAAAAGACATGTCCGTATGTGGTTTAAATAGTGCACCATCATTTGAAAATTATGGGGGACTGTAAATCCAAATCAAAACTGTCAAAAGACAAGACAAGGCCATCCTAATCTGGCAACCATATGAATGCTAGGAATAAATACCACAGAGAACAGCTACCAATGTCAATTTGTTTAGAGAATATCTGCTTATGGAAAAGGACATGTTTTGCTGTTTAACGACAGAACTGACATTTGAGCTGCAATTTGTATGCACTTTCATTCTGTGTGATTTAGCAAATGCTTTGTTACGGTGCATCATAACTGATGACTACTTTATGAAACTAAAAAATGAATAAGATGACTCAATAGCGATGGGAGATAAACTGCATATATTGACATATTTAAATATATACAGTGTGTTGCATTTTCGGGTGCAGTGGAATGTATAATAAAAACAATGTGATCCTACAAAACAAGCAATTACCTAACCTATTCCAGAAAAGGAATATATGACTCTAGAAGAGACAGGACTTAAGAGCACATGTATCACAAAGAGTAAACCCACTTTCCAAGGTCGCCAATTTAAATTTAATGCTACAAACACTGTTGGTAGGCCATTATGACTTAAATAAATATTTTCAAGTGAGACCACTTGAGGAGCAAAGTCTAGAATTGATAGGGGCATGCAAAGACTACTGAAGAAGCCGCTTCTGAGCCTGGTGGTCCCACCCTCAAGCGTTAAAGTTGTAAAAACTGTATCAAAGTTACTGCTTTCATGTGACAGGTGTACTTGCTACCACGACTGCACTGAACCCGTCAAATCTGTATGTAAATGATTGAGTTGACATGGCAGCTAACGCAAACAGACACACAGAGAAACCCCCCAAATGATTGCTGAAGATTCAAAGATAACATCCTGCGACAGGCTGTGCTTTCAGACGCGTTGGGTGCTTCTACCAACGTTAGTTATTTTTAACTTGCTCAACTACTGTAATAGTCAGCAGTAATGTTGTTCAGCTTACAACTTAGTTAACGTTTGTTAGTTCAGTTGACCTAGCTTCTTCTCATTCAAAACCAAGGTGTGGCCATTTAGCTGCCTTATCCGGACTTGACTACATGGTTGACAACTAGCCACATAACTATCTACTGATCCATTACTATTGCTGGTCAGTCGTGTAATGGTTGATAGAAAACCGCAGCTAACGTTAACATAACCCTGAGAACTCGGGTAACAACAGGCCTGTTCGAACTTTCTTTGCTAACTAACGCTTGCTATGAAGCTAACGTTAGCTGCTGCTGCCTTGTCAAATAATGCCGGCCATTGCTGACAGCGACTTATAAACTTAACGCTAACAGCCAGGCAATTAGCTAACGTTAGCAAGCCAGGTAACCGATAAGTAACTTAAAAACATGCTGCTGCTTTCACGTAAAGTCACTTAGTCATGTTCAAAGTTGGTGCGCTGGCGTTAATGTCAAAAGTTGAAAGTTAATGCGTTGACAGTCGAACTACACAACGTTAACCTTAAAATGCTATCTTCTAACCGGAGGTGGAACGCAATAAAGCTACTGTTAGCTTGTTAGCAAGCAGCAGCATCGCTCAAAAGCGCGAACCCGTATAGCTAAAGCTAACCAACAGATATTGACCACGGGAAATGGCTCCACATCCCCAAAAACAATAGCTGTCGCAGAAAATGCTAAATGGAAATAATGCGAATGTTTAATCCCGAAACAAGTCTTGTGCTAGACAACCCCGATTCACGTAGCAAACATTAGGTGTTGTGTTAGCCAACATTAGCGAGCTAACGTTGCTAGCTAGTGAGTCGTAACGTTAAACGATCTTTTGCGGCTAGCACCGCTCTTCAGATGAAGGCCCGACCTAACTATTTGTTGTCAAACAGCCGCCGCACTGTACATTTTGAGCACCGGCTTCGAACAGTTGTTCGTGTTAAAGTTGCAACACTTACCAGCTGACTTGTAGCTCTTGCCATGGGAGTTTTCCTCGAGTATTTATTTGGAATAAAATAATTAGAGAAGCTCCAGTAATGGCTGCCTCTGCGCCTTCATTTTCGAGCTGTGACGTCGTTTCACAACAATGTTAACGCAGGACAGCAGAGGAGAGTCCCGCTGTGTCCGTCCGCCCCCCTCGCCACATTTACAACCGACTGAACTTCATCTGCTGATAGGGATGCAGCGGTTGTTGATATTCAAATACCACAGTAAACGTGGCCTAAAAACTATCGTTGTGCCAGTCTGTGTTAGAGTCACAACTAAAGCATTGCAGGGAGATTAATCTACAGGTCTTTTATACTATTGTAACCCAACGTTTATGTATTAGCAGCTTGAATTCACAGATCTCCTAAATTTGGTTTTACTGATCATCTCGTTATTCATTCTACTGTGTGACAACACTGTGTCCCGACATGCAACGTAAATTAATGATTGCAATAATGATTTATTTAGTCTGTTTACTTCAAAAAATACAATTTATTGCATATTTTCATATTTTTTTTTATACAAAACCATATAGCTCAAAATAGCCTTCAGTTTATGTAGAAGTAATGAGTTGTTAAACCAAGTTTTGTCAATACTTCTATTAAAAGGATCCGTAGATGAATTACACTTTATTGCGATGACTTTGATTTATCCTCTTCCTCTTCATGATGATGTGAGACTGTTCTTGACTCATCGTTGCTCTCCGTTTTCTCATCCTCATCTTCGTTGTCCTCCGAAGTGTCTGTATCCTCACTAGAATCATCATCATCTTCTGGTGCACTAAATACAGAAATGACAGTTTAATGAACTTGGTAAACATGCCCATGGAAAACCAACTAGGAAGGATATCTGGCATTTTCCCTGCAATATTAGTGTACTGCTTTTTTAATATTATCCAACTTTCTGTTGCAAATGTAAAAGTTGTATAAAGTGACATACTACTATGAAAACAAACCAACTGTCAGCACTAAAATGACTGGATCAGTACTAATTCATTTATCAACATAAGCTTAAGAACAAGATTTGCAAACGGTACATTTGAGGGATTATCTCACTCTGATAGCAATTATAAATGTAATGCCCTGATTTGAGATACAAAATGCTTACCACAGATGCCTGTTGAGATTCCTACACTCTACTCCTGAATTAACATCAAAAGGATCTGTGAACGAGACAGATGATTAGCTTTCCTTAAGAAGAAAATTGCTTCAACATTTGAGGTCATAACTCAGCAACAGCATGCAGACCCCTCTGTGTGTGGCGCAATTGTCCAGAGATGCAGGAAACAATCACCCTTGTTCCAGACTTCTACTTCACTGCCCACATTTCTCATTTGTTCAGCGATTCAAATCCAAACAAATTAATCAAAATCAAATGAATGCAGTAAAACAAAATAGTAATTATGTCTGATTATTGATGAACACTCTAGGAGACCATTCATGGAATGTGTTTATAGAATTATGGGTCAGATATCAGAGCTCCCAGTGACCTTTATTTTTTGATGAATTATGTCACTCATAAGTAATTTATAAAGCTTAAAAGCCTTAAGAAATATGTAATAATTTTTACTGCTCTAAAGGAATGAGCAGTGTTTTCCCAATCAGTCAAATGAGGAAACTACAGCCAATGCTGGAGCAACAGCAACATACAATAAACTTAACATATTTTCATCCAGTTTCTCAAAAATGAAGTTACTCATGATTCTGCCATAATCTTTCTGAGGGCTCAGCTTTCACAATAATGAAGTTTAATAAAAATTAATTATTTTAGGGCTACAAGATTCACATGAAGACAAAGACTAAAATAAGGATTGATATGGAACCAAACCAAAATGACACCCAGCCACCACTGCTACATAAAGATGTTGGGAAAACACTGTAGGGGGCCTCAATATATTTCTCCCCCACTTTACCAAACTCCTCCTCCTCTGGTTTGGATGTGAGAAACTCCTTCTCTACAGAGAGCAGCTCTTCCTCTGACTGGCATGCAGCATAACGGTCCAGCAGATCTCTATTGAGCTCCAGGAACACTGTCCCCCACTTGAATTTCTTCAACAAGAGCACTGCCAGTTCTTCAAAACCTGCAAAATTAGATGCATTATTTTATCGTTTTCCTGTCATAACTTATAACAGGACACAGGACAGAAAAAGCAGCCAGGAAGACAATGCAGTACATAATTCCTGAATAAGAAAAGCTAAAGACTTACCTACAATGCAGAATGTAGCAGCAAAAGCCTCAACACAAGATAACTTGCAAGGCTTTCCGTAGTTGACAGGGTTTGCAGCTACGAGGTATGGCAGTAACCTGGGATGAGTTCCAACCATCTTATTAAAGGGAGTCTCCTCCAGTTTGGCCCAGGAACAGTCGATCACTGCTAACCCATTCTGAGCCACAATCTCTCTGTGCATAAAGACCAACATTTTTTTCAAAACCACAAACTGTGTCATTCATGTTTGATCACAAAAGTAGAGATGATGAAGAAGATTCAGCTTAATGTTATGGACCAAAACACATTTTTATTACACATGACACTGAATACACTGAAGAACAGCTCAAATGATTAGATCATCAATCATTCTGATAATCAATAAACCACAGTCAGTTATTCAGCATTTCATAATAACAACATGCTATCATAATATCAATAAAATGTACAGATCCCTTGCAGTCTAACAATTATTTTACTACAGTAGATGCAGTAGAAGACTCAACCCACCTGTCTGCTGGCGTCACATACTTCGTGCCCATTGGACTCAGGATGAGACCATTAAATCTCTGATTGAGGCGCAGGTTGCGTACGAACCCTTTGCGGACTAACTTTCTGCCAGTGCAACGTTTGGGATCACAGTGACCCAACTCCCACATGGCAAGAGGACAAGGGAGTTTCACCTGAGGGGCCTCTGCTCCTTCTTCTAGGTGAAGACTCGCTGAGAAAAAAAAAAACAGTGAAAAAAAGACAGTGACAAAGGTCAAAGGGTCAAGGTCAAAGGGTTATAATGTCAATAGGATTTAAATTTCTAAGAGCTTTCCCTCAATCACACTGATCTTCAATCATTTAATTACCTTTAAAGCACTGTATATTACCATGGCAGAAGTTGACAGAAGTGGTGTGATATCACATTTCACATCAGGACATTTGAAAAGTACATAAACAGCCAATATTGTTTCAAACATTAAGTCATAAACTTAAACGCTCAACAGATCAAGGCCCCCACACTAAAATACAGGGATGTCATGTAAATGTTGTACCTCTACTTTAGATACCTGAGTGCACTGACTATAAATTGTCCTTCCAAAAATATTTCATTTAGCATTTAGCACGACAGGGGAACTATTGTACTTTGTAAAATCCAAGTCTTGTAGCCAACATGTAAATTAAGAGGCAATATATAAAGTCAATGCATCATTACCTTCAAAAGCAGTGTGCATCTCTTCTGTAAAGGCCTCTAAAGACTTCCCCTTCATTTTATGCCGTTTGTCTTTGCCCTTGTTGTCAGGACGCACAAACTTGCCCTGTTTCTTTCGTCCCATATTGCACCAGGTGTACAACTAGTAGGTTATTGTCAGATTACAGCATGCATTAAAACTAACCAGCAGCTGATTACATGCTTTGACGTTAGCTAGCTAGCTAGCTAGCTACACCACCAGCACACATCTGTTCATGGGCATTATCACCACACAGCTATTCGTAGCCTTCGTTAATTCCCCACTGCTTTGAATAAGATCTAAAAGGAAGCTTGTCTGCTTGCTTTAGCTACTTCGGATCGTGGAAAACACGTCGTAGTTCCAGAAGCAAACTGCGCATGCCCGTATGTTATTTTGTGACATGTGACCGGTCAACTGACTAACGACCAACAAAACAGGAAATGTAGCTAGAAAACAGCCATATGCCACGTTTTAGTCATTCAGAAATAAACCATGTACTGTTTGTGTAACGGATTATGGAGTTTTATAAAGCTGTGGATGGTCTGTGTGTCTGTTTTCAGTAAGTACTTCTGTACTCCGCGTGTTTTGTTTAATAACAGTAATACCAAAGCAGTTGTGCCACACTGTGCTGTGCTGCTGTGTGTAAATTGAGTTGAGTCTGATATCGGCCTGTTTTAACACAGTAAACCATGGATTCGCTGGTAAAATGAAGATAGTTGAGGAGCCAAACACATTTGGGTACGTTAAGCAAAAACATGTCTGTCACAGTGTGAACCTTATTGACATCAGCTCCTACCTGACTGAGCTTCTCTGTGCACAGGTTGAACAATCCTTTTCTGGCTCAGGGAAGCAGACTACAGCCCAGAGTGACCCCATCTTCAGTGTCTGGTAAAATAGTCTGACATAATTTAAAGCCTACATTTTATTTAATCACTGGCTTCACTTATCATATCAACATTAATGTTTTACTCAAGGCCCAGTCCATCTTCATCGGCTTGCTGGAAAGTGCTTCAGTCTCACAGAGTCAACGTGAGTATTTTACATATGCGAGCTCTATATTTGTGTTTTTATTACTCAGTGAGTTTCCACTGGCTCTCTGCTTCAACCTGTTTTGGATGCTGATTGATGGATAGTCATTTCAACTGGAAAAGCAAACAAATGTGAATGGGTCTCTTTGCAGGTATAAATATGAATTCTGTCCATTCCACAATGTCACCCAACATGAGCAGTCATTCAGGTGGAATGCTTACAGCGGGATACTGGGGTAAGATGCTGTTACCTTTCCCTTACCTTACCTACGGTTACCTTATTTGCAAATATCAACATATGGATGACTGGCAATAAGAAAGTGGTTTTGTTGTGAGAGCAGCCTATTTTTGTGTTCCTCACAGGATCTGGCAGGAGTGGGAAATAGCGAACAACACTTTCACAGGAATGTGGATGAGAGATGGGGATACTTGTGGAAACAGAAACAGAGAAACAAAGGTTAGCATGGTTTAAAAATCTAAACATATTCTGGTAGTCATTGCACAGAAGAGCTGCCACTGGTTTCTTTCAGTATCTACGTTTCCTCTTACATACAAAACCAATCAACACTTTAGGAGAATGAAACACTCACTAAAGTTAATATTCAACTACAAGTCTACACATTTAACACTCATAAATTATTGAACAGTCACTCCACAGAGACATATTAGACAAACTGCTCTCCAATCAACACATAAACCCAAAGTCATTGTCACAATTAAGTATGAGTACTAGCAACTTTGTTTTGTGACTTGTTCTTTGTCATGGTTTCTGTAGGTGATTTTTGTCTGCAGTGCAAGCAGCAAGCTTGCACAAGTCTCAGAGCCCAGTACTTGTGTGTACTCGCTAACCTTTGAGACCCCACTTGTTTGCCATCCACATTCTCTTTTAGGTAAGACAAAAGAACCGTTTTACAGAACAAACGGCAGGGTAAGTCAGCGGTGATACTGATTTTATCATTTGAATGCTCTTTTCAAGTGTATCCAACCCTGAGTGAGAAACTGCAAAAGGAATGGGATGAAGCTGAGCAGGCTCTCTATGAAGGTCTTATTACTGAGCAGGTAAGGAGCAGTTTGGGTGAGAGATGACGCAGCATGACGGGTTTGATCTGTATCATCAAAAGTTTATGCCACTTCTAAGATGATGAAATGTACATGTGTACTAGATTCAAACAGAGATGTGTAGTTCTTGTTCTGTTTGCACTGAAAATTATACATTTAGATATAAGCTCAGTTACTTTCTGAAATGTCTTCCCTTTTTAAGGTCCTACTTTACCATTTTTATTCCAGTTTTACTAATTTATCTAATGGTCTTGTACACTAACACAATGTGTCTTTGTGCAACAGGGATACAATAATCTTTTGAGGGACATTTTTGAAGATGCTGGTCTCCTGAAGAGCCAAAAAGTAAAGGTCAAACTTCCAGAGGTTGAAGCCAATTCAGAAACACACAACTCCTTACAGAAATGTACAGAGGTATGTGCATATATACAGAATTGTAAACAGTCTTCTAAATAATAGCCTACAGGATGGAGTGTAATATTATTACAATACTGCTTAAAATATGATAAAATGGTCTTTATATGCTCTCAATATATTTTTGTAAAGGACTTCCAAAAACAGAGAGAAGAGATTGAGAGACTGCGTGCTCTCCTTACTCAACACCATATTCCTTTTGAGTCAGAGCCAAGTAAGTCAGCAGTCTTCACTCATTTAAGTCTTACTCGGTATGTAGTTTCTTTGTCTTATGTGTAATATCATTTGTTATCTATGTATGTCACAGATGAAGCAAAAGGTACAGTGAGTGTGACAGTTAAGGATCAACACCTAAGGGGAGACACCGGCATCATTGATCTGCAGTGAAAATCACCCGGAGCCGGTCACAGCCTCCGTTTAAAAGCACCTGGCTGGATTTTGTTGGTCATGACAGAGACACTCACCAATCAATATTCCTGTGCACTAAAAGCACTAAAAGTTCATTTGAACTAGTGACACTGGAAAAAAAAGAACTGCAAGTTTGTTTGTTTTTTTTTGTTTTTGTTTTTTCAGAGAGTGTTAGAACACTCAGCTAGGTCTATCCAGGGCATTTTATCAAATAACTGGTATTTGTCATATGTATGTGTCAAGCCAAAAGACAAAAGTGGTGCAAAAAAGGTGGTGTTATTTCAATATGTGGCTTGATAACAGTAACAGAGAAGTATTTAAATGTCAAATGTACAGCATTTGGGTGAGTATTCCTTAAAATCAGGAAGTGAAGTCAGATCATCACCCTTTACCGATATACAGACTTAGTTTCCTTCCTGTGACAAGTTTGCAACCTGAATTAGAAGTCAAAACCTTTGTGGCTGTGATGTGCAGGAAGTTCTAAGTCTCCCTGAAACTGTAGCCAGAAATTTCAGCTTCTCCTTTACCCACTGTTTATCTGCTTAGGGCATTAAGGGGACATGTGAATAGTGGACACAATTACAGCTTGGTTATTTGGATACAATGTTAAATGAGATGATGTTATTAGATTAGAATATAATCACAGCAAACACTTGATGTGTAAGATTTAATTTAAGAAAAGGGTTTACATTGATCCCCAAAATAAGCAGATCAGTACAAATGGCAAATGCACTTCTGTGGAACAGGTCTTAGGTTACTGTCACAAGGGATTTATCAAAACAAAACATGGTCATTGTGATTACATCTAGAGTGGGTAAGAAAAGTTATTCTCATCAGCAGCTTCACTGATTATGGGCCTCGACACGCACAAACATGTCTTGACTACAAACATTCCTGAGACTTTTAACTCCAGAGGTCTCTCAGCTTTCTGTTTCTTCTGAGGGGGTTTGCGTCTGATGAAACTGGAAATTATCTTCTGAACATTTGAGGAAATAACAATAAGCCACTATCCTTCAGGGTACCACTGTACCCTAAGTATAACTTGTTCTTGAAACACACTTGTGATTTAATCATTACTTTTTTCCTTTTCTCCAAAGGGCCATTACAAAATCCTACATAAAAAAGCAACAGGTTAGGTCCAAACCCAAGATCAGGGCATTCATTCAGTCCACAGATCAAAAGAGTTCAGTCTTTTTTTTTTTTCTGGTGAATGCGATGCCTTCCTGCAGTAGTAATAGGTCAGGAAAGCAGCTGGATAACTTCTCTAGCTCTGTGTGCCCTCTGCTGGACAACCACATCCTCCGGTGCTTGTCCTGACTCTTCAACCAGGGCTAAGGCCTTCTGCACTGTAGTGTCCCTTGCCCCTCCACGAAGCCCCTCCAGGTACTGGAGCAGCACGGAGAACTTCTCATCTGGAATCTGAGAACGGGCATTATTAACTGTGCTGATTTATCTTGTTGCCTGACAATTAGTTTACATGTTTCAGTAATTATTGCAAGTACTTAGAAAATGTATACTCTAATTCTAAGATGACAATTTTAAAAGACAGTTTTTAAGAGTGAGCATCTCCTTTTATTTAAAGGCAGTTCAAAAACTTTGGCAGGGAAAGGATGACACAAACTGAGTGAAACTGTTTAGAAATTGTTTAGATTTACCTCATTTATTCCACAACTTAGATATTTCACAAAATACTAACAAAAAAAGGTGTTCATACTGTGCTATGAAACTCTGAATAAAACTTTGAATAGAAAATAGTGAGTGGGTGTAACTCACAAACAAGCCAAGACAGTAATGATTCTTGAGGTCAACACTTCCTTTGCTCTAAACCTCTTCTGAAAACTTCCCCTTCATGAAATGATCTCGCTGGTTAATTTTACCTTTTCAGAGTCGAACAAGTGCTGCAGTAACCATGTCTGCCTGGTCTTCTGGAACTTCCACTCAGTACGGTCTTCGGCCCAGCTGCAACCACAAAACAGGTTGTAGATGTGGGCTCCAGTGTTAGGTTAGTTAACCAAACAGCCGTTCAACAAAGACTATATTTACAAATCTTATAATACTCTACTTCTGCTGATGAATGATCAAACAGGTGTAGATTTTTGCTTTATGATCTTGAGGAAACATCTCTCTGACACATTTTCAACAAAAAAAATGCAACATCAAAAGATTCACCAAAGCAGTATTTGTTCTGAGGACTGTAGTGAATTGCATTACACTGTTGTCCCTGTGTAATTCTGATGTGAAATGTTACTAAGGAAACTTGTCTTATTTAGAGCCTATAAAAAAAAGAAGTAAATGGAAATATTGCATGTGTGTAGGGTTTTTCAGCCATCTACTCCTTGCTTCCTGGTTAAGTGGACAGAAATACAGGTTTGTTTTGGACCTGTGGTTTCTTATGTGAGAAGTGAGAACATAAAAAGCAGGAGGCCAGCATGCTGATTCACCTGTCCTGTACCAAAAAAGAGTGGCTCCTACCAGGTGAGGTAATCTAAGGCCTGCTGAGATGCCGTGGGTCCAGGTGCTTCAGTTTTCGGTAAGGTCTCTCCCTCAGCTTTAAGCCTCTTCTTCTCTTCCTTTTTCAGGATCTTCTTCATCTTCCTCTCCAGGACCCGCTTCTCCTCGGGACTCAAGTCCTCCTCTCCCTCTGGCCCATGTGTCGCTTCAGGGCGACTGGGTGGGTCTGAAATCTGTCAGAGCAAAGCAAAACAAAGGTTCCTGAGAGTTATCTACATTAACAGACCTTCCTTTTTAGAGCTGTACTATTGTCAGTGTTTGTGTAAAGCGATTAACATGAACTGAATGAACAGTTTGTGTATGTTAACAGCCATTTCCTGCCCGTTTTCTGTATTACACAATCCTCTGGTTCAGCGCAGAGCTAATTTTCTTACATTTCTACGGAGTGTAAAATAAATGAGACACTTTGTTGTGCTACAGAGTAAAGACGAGTGAAAGCGAAATGCTTTTTGGGGGCGTTTGGATCATTTGTCCATGGCACACGTTTGCACTGTTTAAAAATAACCACCTGTTTAGTGGGTGAGTGAGAAACTTTGCTGGATAACATTCAACTCTCAGGGGAAGTGAAACAAAGGGCACAGTATGCTCTCTGATTTAACGGACCTAGTCAGTATGGTGATGAAAGAAAAAAAAAGGGGGGGGGGGGAGCTTTTGATCACGTGGTCACGAAGTCATTCTGAAAGTATGTTGGTAGGGTATTGCCCACAAAAATACAGCAAGCCCTGTGCAGTGAGCGGTCCTGTCCGCGCAGTGAGCATCACTTTCAGAGCTTCGGGTTGACAGGAGGGTTAAAAGGAGACGAGCAAGTCACGACAACAAAAATGGTAAGAGGAAATGTGTTTTTTAACTGAGCAGGCAGTTCCTTAAAGAGAAGCAGAGAAAAATCGGCAAACAGCAACATGAAGCTGAAGAAAATATTTAGAAAGACAAAGTAAGCTATTATCTCTAGTTAGCACCATATCTTTATGTATACATAAATATCTCTAATGAGATCCAAAGTTCAAGTTTCAATTGATCTTTGAGTTAATTTGGGAAGGAAATATAGGTGTTGTAAGAGTATGTTCCTGTGTAAAACCCACCGGAACAATTCAAAGGCTGAGCTAAACTAAACGCTGTTGTAAATGCATGGGTATTTTTATTTGTTTGTGCTGATTTACAGAAACTAGGTGATAAATATTCACAGCCAAATCTGATATTTGTTCATTGTTCACTTGGTTTTAGATCCTCCCTTGATGGGAGGAAATGTTTGACAAACAGTGGAGTGTGATGCTGAGGAGGACAAGATTTCACCAGTAGGTGTTTCCTCTTTTCTTTTTCAGGTTAATCAAAGTGGGGACCGGCTAACTACTGAGATGACCTCACCCTCACCTCCATTTTCTAACAGTTATGCTATCACAGACAACAACACTCTCATGGACTCCTCCACCTCAAGAGCCACCATTTCCTCCTCTGTGTCAGACCTAATTGCAGCTAACGACATCACCTCCAATGCAAACTCCGTTTACAGTTTCTTCGCAGGTCTGGGTTTCCTAGCGGGCTGCTTCCTGCTCTATAGCTTCATCCAGACCTACAGAGCCCACAGACGGCTGGCCTGGCTCGACTGTCTGCTCTGGGCCTTTTGTGGCTTCCAGCTGCTGCTCCTGTTCCTCTCTCTCCATGCTGTGGCCTACAGACCTAACTACCTATGGACCACAGCTCTGGGCTGTGCTGCTCTCTCCTTCATCATCAACACAGCCTCTCTGTGTGGCCTGTTTATATTAG
The DNA here is from genome assembly GCA_037833715.1 of Toxotes lorentzi. Taxonomy (NCBI): domain Eukaryota; kingdom Metazoa; phylum Chordata; class Actinopteri; family Toxotidae; genus Toxotes; species Toxotes lorentzi. Next base: position 7,208,258 of record JBBMJY010000014.1, read on the forward strand.
TGCTCATGGCTTATGTGCTAACCTTTGATCCACCATCCCGCGCCCTGCTGCGGAAGCCTGTTGTGTGTGCGCCCCTGGTGATCCTGACTTCTTTCGTGATCTCTCTGCTGCTGGCTGGGATTCGTGGACCCAGCCATGGTCTGCAAGAAACAGGCACCTGTTTTATGGATCCAGCCCAAGCTGGTGTTTCATATGCAGCAGCTAAACTGTGCCTGGTTTTTCTGATTCCCTACATCCTCCAGTTAGGACTTCTGATAGGTGGCTGTGTCCGGCAGTGGAAATCTAAAGGACGTTTCCTGTCCGGCTCTGAGGAGGGTCCTGTGTTCGTGACAGTCACTGTGGTAATTTTTCTCTGTCTGCTGTTCTACAGCGTGGCTCTGGTGAGAGGAGCACAACTACAGGCGGCAGGGGAGCTGAGCTATCATGAGCAAGCGTTTCTGAGCGTGGCTGAGTTCGTACTGTTCTCAGGGAGCAGTGCCAGCCTGCTGCTTGTGCTGTTCATGCACAGGCCGTGTCGAGAGAGTCTCCAAGGAGTGTTTAGGCAGCTAAGGGACTGCTGTCGAAGCCGAGGGCGCACACAGCCCAACAGAAACATCACACCACACATCGAGATCACAGACACCCTGCAGGACACAGAGTCATAGAGGACAAAAACTACCCGATATGAGGGCATCAAATTTAAGACTTCTGAGATCTGATGTACTGGTCATTTTGTTCATCTAAGTTTTAACATGAACATGCTGTTCGTTTTTATCTTAATTGAAATGTTTTTATACACATGCATCCTCCATTTTAAGGGTCTGAAAGTTTGTAAAACTATTTTTTAAGTTTCATTTTTTGTATTCTACAAAAAAAATAAAAATTTTGCTATATATTCTCAACACATTTGCACCATCATCAAACATATGTTTGTATAGTTTCTATACATCAGCAACTATGAATGTGTCAATTAACCTTTCCTTGGAAAACAGACTCCATTCACATCGACATGATTTGAACAAAAGCCCTTTTAAAGAAAATGCCTGGAAAAACCTCTGCAATTCCCAGAATGCCACATTGGAAACATGCTGTCTTGGAAAATAGAAGTCACATGCAAGCCGTGTCAATATTCACGTTTTTTTTTTTCTGTTAAAGAAAAAGCAAACACACACACACACACACACACACACACACACACACAAAGTGATAGTGATACTCACTTTTCAAGAAACCTATGGGCACCAGTTCTAAGAATAACTGACCTGCATGGATCATGTACTGCATCAGTGCCAACAAAGTGGAGTGGCACACAACCAGGGACCAGTAGGAAAATTAATACAGGAGCTCAGTTGCATCAGTTGGCCTCATGTGCAATGTCAAACCTGACTCTAAGTAAAATCACAGCAGTGATATTTTAAGTCAAGGATCTAAGACATATTACTAATCATTAGAAAACGAGAAAATCATTAAATGCTAAATGCAAAGTGTAAAAACATTAACATGGGAAATGACCTACAGTCTCAAACAGGCGCCTGTAAACTAAAACAAAAAGCAGAGCTGCTATATAAACTCTTTTTGTGTTTCAAGCACACCAAAGCAAGAAACGATGATATGAGACTATACCCGTCTGTCCTTCATCTTGTTTTGTGTAAATACACTGATAGTCTGTCTTTGCTCAAAGTCCCCTGCCTCCCATATTTATGTATTTTAACATTATACAATCATAGTCGCAGTGTTGACAAGTTGGGCATCCCAACTTGTCATAATCATTTATACAATAAAATACATCCATATAAAAAAATACCTAGAGGATGTTCAACATGGTTCCTTACAGTATTGATAAAAAGCTAAAGTGAAGCTATTATGAAAAATGTTCTTTCATATTTGGCTAAAAAGACACAGCTTGTGTGTGTGTGTGTGCCTGTATTGTGTGTTTGTGTTTCTTGCTGTAAGTGGTGGGTGGCACCACAACACTTCTCTGGATTTACTCTGACGTTGGCTTTCATAGTCACCACCAAAGGACAGGGACGATTTGAAAGACAGCATGCAGAGCACGGACACTTGAGTAAGTTATTTTATATGAATGTCTAATTTATGTATCACCAATTACTTTATGTCAAGCTGACTTACAGAATCTCAATTATTTGAGACATTATTTTGTCAAATATTGTTTCAAAGTAGTAAATGCAGCACAAAAACTGGAGCAGTTTGTCAGAATTAGTTAACAGTAGAGATGTGTGAGCAAACAAGGGCAGAGACAGAAATAAAATAACTGGAACCAAAAAGCAACAAAGGTAAGCTGAGCCTTAAAGTCAGCACTTTAAAATCCTAAACCACCAATGCATCTCAGTATTACGATTCTGTCTCTGTCTTTATTTATTTTCAAATCTGCAGAAAAACAGCATAAACAGCTACAGCAGAGCTGTAAAATACAGATAAGCTACAGGGTTTTGCATCTGGTTATGTCTGTATGTCACGCTGTATGACATTTTGTAAGAGTGGTTATAATCAGTCTTTTTTCATAAGACAGTCGCCTGATATAAATATTCGCTATTGTCAAATGTATTGTTATATACTGATACTGTGCACAGAATTTCTGTCCACTGAAAGTCAATTCTTCAACATTAAATCTACAAACTGAGGTGCTGAAAACAAGCTGTTGACTTACTGCACTCCTGCTTTCTGTCTAGACCAGTGGGCATCAGCTCCACTTTACATCCACGACGACCAGCGAGAGCAAACAGATGGCACGGCAGACTTCACAGGGGCTAAAAAGCCTTGGAAAACTAAGAACTATGAAAACCTAATGGTTAGCTACCACTAACACCAGCTCAACACAGAAGTGTAGTATGGACATGACAATGTACGTGGGCTACAGAGTCATCACTGAGTATAACTTCACTGTGCACCGAAATGACACACAGGGAGTCGTCTCAGATTTTCTGCCGTCGGCTTCAGAGAATCATCAGCGTTACATTATCAGCCTCATCCTCTCCAGCCTCTACACCATACTCCTCTTCCCTGTCGGCTTTATCGGGAACATCCTCATCTTAGTTGTCAACCTGGACCACAGGGGCCGCTTGACAGCCCCAGACCTCTACTTTGTGAATCTGGCCGTGGCCGACCTCATCCTCGTGGCTGACTCTCTGATCGAGGTGTTCAACCTGAAGCAGGGCTACTACGACAAGGCCGGCCTCTGTACCTTCATGAACCTGTTCCAGCAGGTCAACATGTACAGCAGCGTTTTCTTCTTAACATGGATGAGCTTCGATCGGTTTGTTGCACTGACTGGCATCATGGGCCGCAGCATGCCGCGCGCACGCCTCAGCTGCTGCCTCATCTGGGTGTCTGCATCCCTGCTCACCCTCCTGCCTTTTGCTATAGCTCAAGCTCAGCACGCTGGGGAGCTCCACTTCTGCTTTGCCAACGTGACCCAGATTCAGTGGCTGGAGGTGATGCTGGGTTTCTTGCTGCCTTTCTGCATCCTGGGCCTGTGCTACTGGAGAATAGCACAGGTGCTCCAGCGCAGCCAGAGGGAACACGATGGCCCACAGCAGAGGCCTCGCAGGCAGAAAGCCCTGCGGATGATCTCAGCTGCTGTGTTAGTCTTTTTCCTCTGCTGGCTCCCAGAGAACGTGTTTGTAAGTGTTCACCTCCTGAGAGGTGACACAGACGGCGGCACACTGTGGCAGGACTACCCCCTGACAGGTCACACCGTGAGGCTGGCAGCCTTCTCTAACAGCTGCCTGAACCCGCTCATCTACAGCTTCCTCGGGGAGACCTTCCGGGATAAAATGAGGCTTTTTCTCCAGCAGAAGGGCAGATGGGCCAAGCTGCACAGGTCAGCCTCAGGAAAATCTATCTATGCACCAGCTGCAAACACATGCAGCCACGCAACATGCGACAAACCAAGACAGACCACACATCTAAGCTCTAAAACCCTCCCACAAACTGTTACACTCCCTTCAGATTAAAACCACCTGCATATGGCAGAACAGATATCTGTGCGGTGAGTTTAAAGACAGTCGTCATTAATGGACAATGTAAAAACAAGGACTAAGCTTTATGCACACCATGTATTGCAAAACTGGGATCAGTTGTTTTTTTACAGGGTGTCTTGTCAAATGAAAATTCAGATTTCTGTTGATAAATATTAAATAAATAAGCTATTACCAACATTTGTAAAGAGTTTTCTGTACGAAGCATCACAAATCAGCAATCACAGCTCAGCTGACAACTCACAGAAACTAGCAAAATAAAATAATGAAAGCATTTTGAAGGAAACCTTTTCAGCAGTTAATGTTCTTACCTCTGTTTGCTTGGTGTGTGTTTTCTCTGTCACTTTCTTTTTGCGCTTCTTGTCCTTTTTCTGTTTTTTCTCATCTGCTGTTATTGTTTCGTGAGGAATCTGCACTGGATCCTCCTGGATGAGATAAACAGATTCAGCACTTTGTGATTGGTTTCAGGTTGTGTCATCTAAAACAGGTACAAGGGACTGTCCCGCTCAGCCACTCACCTCGACTTCCATCTTTTTCCTTTTCTTTTTTACTTTAGCATCCATCGTTGTTTCTGCATTTGAACCCAATTTTTTCCTTTTAGGGAGATTTGATCCTGATTTCAAAGATTTATCTTTGGCCATGAGGAGATTTACTGCAACAGACAAAAACACGCATTACTAAAGTACAGGTACACAGACACACAGTATGAAGTTATAAATGGACGGACAATATCCCTTAGAGGCTGAGAGGGATGAGGGCTTCTACATACTACATTTGCTGTATAAACATTTCATGACTCTACCCCTGAGAAATAGACACACATTGACCTCCAGTTCAACTGTGTAAAAATATTTAAATTGGCTGCATTTATCTCGACCTGTCCCCATGGGCAGGAACAAATAAAGGAACATGCTCAATTTCACTGGCAAAATGTAAACAGCTGTTTTGGACCAAACCTTCATTTCATCACATTGATTTTTTTTAACAATATATTTTAAATAAATAAGAACTTACTTGAACAACGAAAGAAACGTGTAGGACTCTGGAAGGCACACAACAAGCATGGGAACACAACCGGGAAGTAATGTCGCCCACGTGAAGTGTGATTGGACGGATATCTCCCTTTGTTTTGTGATTGGTCGATGGGTGTGAGTGATTCAAAGACCCTCGGTGATAACACCGCTGAAGCCTTCAACATCTCAAACGAGCAATATCTATCTACACCTACGACGTTATCAGTTCTGATTATCAGTAATATATTGCTATCAAACTAATGAAGTAGGAAAAACGATACGGATTTGAGAGGCCAATATTGTCGCAACATGAAAACACACAGTAGCAAAAAATAAATGTAATGCAAGATATTGGTATAAAATAAAAAACAAAACAAAACAAAAAGCAGAGTAATTACCTTTTGAGGGCAAAGATAGTTCAATATTAAGATTTCTTAATATTTAATATTAAGTTCATTCTTGACATTGAAAACAGTAGCTGACAAAACAATCTCTCCCCAAGGTCCTTTTACTGGCTGAGAAAAAAGTTTGAACATCTACATTTCGTGGCAAACTCCTTCTGATTAGGAATATCATGTGAGGTAATGAAAGCCACACAGCAGTTATGCGGACTACAACTATGGATTATTTTAATGATCAATTAATCTGCCTCTTATATTTCAATTAATCGTTGCAGCTCCAAAATGTATGGTAATGGTAATGAACCTTGAGATAAGATTGTTTAGTAGCTATTGTTTTCAGACTTTACATCCTTCTATTATGATAATAGTTGCATAATAGTGTGACAATATCAATATCTGAAAATAAAACGACAAAATCAGTGCGTGATTTCAGATTTCCATCTACGTTTCAGCGGAACGGTCCAAACCAGCGTACAACAGCTGCACCGGAAGAAATTCATGGTTGCCCAACGTCGTGTTACACGACCTAACCATAGAGCGTTTGGTAAGAAAAGCTACTTTACGATTGTGTGTTGTAAGATGAGCAAGAGTCCGAGATGTCTACAACAGCAGGACGAGTTTTCTCTGGTCTAACGCGAGTATCTTGGAGTCGAGGGATTTTAATTCATAACTCGACCGTGAGGTGAGTGTAAATCTGTGGACGGCTGATAGCATGTTGGCTCTGTAATGGTGGCTGTGGTTCAATGACATTGTTTTACTTGATACCAGCAACAGTTTCTGAAGTGTAGTCACACTGAGATTTTATTTACAGTACACATAAACAACGCATTCCAGCATTTAGAGACGTTTTCTGACAAGTTTCTTTTCTATATCAGGAGCTAATTCAGCTTAAAGCTCACATCCTGTTGTTAAAATCAGCTCCTACTAACGAGAGAAAGTGGAGAGGAGTCACATATCTTTGCATATCTTTTCAATACTGTGGCTTATTTCTTATTGGCTGATATATAGATATCTTATCAGATGTATAGATATCAATATCTCTGCCATTAGGTACTATTTGTCCATTCATAGGCCCAGCTGATTCAAGTATCACAAGATAGGATGTAATAACTTATTATACTTAAGATATTATAATATTGAAGATCTATAACCATGTGAAATATTTTATAAACTGATTGTTTTATATATTATATACTATTTATATACTTTCTATCACTAAGTTAGTCCATTTTAACTGATGTCTTTTTTATTTTTCTTTGTTCTTTGCCAGCAGATTGAACAGTGTGCGGTCCCTCGCTCTGAGCTCTCAGAGGCCGGCCAGGTCCAAGAAGTCCACAGCTGAGGGAGAACAGGTGAACAATGAGCCCATCAAGTTCTCCACCAGTAAAGCCAGTCACAGGACCTGGAAAGTTGACCGCTCCATGGGGAGCCAGTTTCAGCGGCCCTGGTGGAAAGTCCTCCCCATCAGCCTGTTTGGCGCCGGCTTCCTTCTGTGGTGTGCACTGAGAGGCGAGACGGACATTGATGCACAGCTGGAGAAGCAGCTGTATGAGCATCTACCTGGCTTGCTTTCAGAGGAAGAGGAGAAGGAAGTCCAAAGTAAATCAAGTTAACAAATGTGGAACTTCAGATGTATATATTTCAGGTTTTATTTATTATGAAATGTGTCTGTAGTACTTCAGGCTGTGGCACCAGTGCATTGTTCTACACTGAAGGTGTATTGATGAAGCCGTCCACTACTACAGAAACTCAGTAAAAATGAATTATAGATTGTGTTAGACCATAAATTGCCTTTTGTCAAGTTTCAGTTGAGTGATCAGATCACGTGGATTAAAAATGCCTTGATTTAAACCATTCAGCTTTGGTTTAGTTTGCATTTCTGATGTTGTGGGACCTCAATTTCATACTAAACATAACATTTGTCAAGTTAACATACTGGAGTAATTTGGTTAACCCACAGCAGTACTACCTGCTGGAGTTTTGTAAGTGTCTCAGAAAAATGGGTTCTCAAATGAATACCATATACTATAACTGAATGATTCAAAGCACAGCTTTCTGGCATATTGCCTAAAGGGAGACTGACAGTTTACCAGTCATAGGGAGCATTGCGAAGTTGCATTGTTGCCAGTGTTGGTTCTTCAAATTTTTATAAAATGATTAAAATTTAAGGTGTCTCAGCCTCTCCCGGTTTGATTTACCACCATTTCTCTAAGACTTAACTTAATCCGAGTGACATACTACACTGGTGACATATTCGTATAGGCACATCTCAGTATTCATTCAGCAAGCAAATAAAGTCAAGAAGTCACAAGTCAAAAAATTTGAGGTAGCAGAAAGTTTATTTACAGCACAAGAAATCCTATGACATGCACACACAGGATTAAAGGTACAGATTCTAAAATAGATTTGCAAACCTGAGAACGGCAGTGGAATATTTTGTTTTTCAGCATTTACAGATATGAAGCTCTATTCTACAGTGAGTAGGACAGATCGAGAAGAAAGTCAACAGTGAAATGAAAAATGAAGTACAAAAAAAAAAAAAAATACATGCCTGAAACTACAAATGACAAATCAGGTGGTACACATGCTGGTAATAGTTCAAGATTTACAAAACAAACCCCGGTCAGTCCCTCCCACCCTCCCCCCCCCCCACTAAAAAGATAAAATCCATCCAATCATTTATGCACGCTCTCCTCTAATTCGCCTGGCCAGCTGAATGTCCTTGGGCATGATGGTAACCCTCTTTGCATGGATAGCGCACAGGTTGGTGTCTTCAAACAGTCCAACCAGGTATGCCTCACTGGCTTCCTACATGAGAACATGGAGAATGAAGTTAAACTACAAACCCAACACCTCCTAGATCAGAATGACACTAGTACATATTTGTCAAGCAGATCAAAAACCAGGAAAAAAGAGCTTCCTCACCTGGAGAGCTCCAATAGCTGCACTCTGGAAACGAAGATCTGTCTTGAAATCCTGAGCGATTTCCCTGACAAGACGCTGGAAAGGCAGCTTCCTGATGAGCAGCTCAGTGGACTTCTGGTACCGACGAATCTCACGCAGAGCAACAGTACCAGGCCTACAAAAACAAACGCGTGCTGCCTTTAAGATTTCAAACCACATTAACAATGTAATACATCTTGTGTTGATTATAGCATTTTAAATCTAGCTTAAAGAAAACTTTTCACTTTCAGTTTCCACTCGCATTTGTTGCAACAACAACCTGCTATCACAGCAGCCTCCCACCTCCAACAGAGAAACCTGAGTACATGTGAGCATGTGTACCTGTATCTATGAGGCTTCTTCACTCCGCCGGTGGAGGGCGCGCTTTTCCTGGCAGCTTTGGTGGCCAGCTGCTTCCTAGGCGCCTTTCCTCCAGTGGATTTACGAGCGGTCTGCTTGGTACGAGCCATACTGCACCTGCAGGTCTGAAAAAAACAAACAAAAGATGAGGCAAACAACGAACAAATTCCACTCGCCGCCCTCATAACTACACTCTAGCTTTTACTGGGTCGAGTCACCGCCTCGGGGAAAGTACATTTGACGCTAAGCAGTTTACCGATGACACACTGGCGTCACAGCCTCGCTTGAGGGATATAAATATACCCTGTTCAATTTAAACTATCACTTCGGATGGAAACAAAGCTAAATGACCTCAAGAGCAGCACTTCGATGTCAGTGGGTCACTGCTTTATAGGAAGATATGGCATAACTCTGTCTATACTGTACTGGTTTAAATTAAAAACACAGCTCTAAACCCCTGCCACCATTAAGGTACAGGAGACACACACGTTTCTTTGCTGTCGTTGGCGAACAAATTTAACGCTAGCATAGACGGTTGCAAAATGGCGCCAGCTAGCTACCACAGAGGCTTACATCAGTTTCAACACAGGGTTGCGGTTTAGACCAACTGAAAACGTAACCACACATATTAAGTAAACCCTAATTTGACGTTTAGTTGTAATAAAACGAGTTTCCTGGTAAGCAAAGTTTGTTTACAACAGCTCAAACTGAGCTAACAGTTAGCCAACTGGCTATGGCGCGCTCCGTTGTTGTCGTCAATTAACTGACGATTAATAACAGCCCAACCGTGTTTTGACGTTTCTTGACGATGTGAAAATCAAATATAGTTGACATCAACACCGAACGTAGAGAAAAGACAATGTTAACAGTAAACCCTCTCACGTTACCTTTTGTGTTTATTTTCCGGGAAACCAGCGTGTCCTCCTTACTCGTCGACCGACTGTTTTAGCTTGGGGGCGAGTAGGAGGTGGTATTTAAAGACTGAGAGCGAAGGAGCGTGAAGTCCCGCCCACGAGCCTGCGGGATTGGTACAGTCCGAAATCCTAGACGGAATATGATTGGTGGATAAGAGAAAAGTAGGATCACCGCCTCTGCATTTGAAGGAGAACGGAGCAAGAAGTGTCTTCTTTTAAATAGAAATATCGACATGTGTATTAATTCATTCATAAACCCGAAACTACCTCTTCTTACCCCACACACTTTTGCCATCAGCTTTTGGTTCGATATCATTAGGCCTTTTTAAATTATCTCTTAAAAATACCATTTCTCTTCGTTAAATTAAAGGTAACAACTCTGCCTTGTTGAACAACGGATAGGTCATGTAGAAATAATAATATTCACTTTCACAAATGCATTAGGAGAAAACGTGGTCAGTGGCCGGTGAGGATGGCCAATGGATAAATTATAACCTATACTAAAACAAGGGACATTCTGTTTGTATACCGTTATAATGACATACTCTCAGTTTCTAGCACAGAAAAAAAATACATTTGACTGTAACCTGATAAGATAACAGAGCTTTACAAAGAGCCCAAGCCCAGTTTCTTTTATTTTGTACAAACATAGTACACCAAACACAGCATGAGCTGCACAAATAAATCTCTGCACCTCCACAAGCGGAACGACAAGCGTTAAGGAAATATTACCAGACGGACCTATTCTTCGGAGACACCGGAGGTAGGTAGGTCCTAAACTACATGACAATATAGAGACTACGAAAACATAAGTGTTTTAAAATGCTGTCTAAAACTTGTGCCTGTTCCACTGAGCATCTCTTTATCCCTGAGGCGTCGAGTTAAATAGTTCAGTCGAAGAGGCGCATTTCAGCTGAAAACCTTCAACAGTGGAAGAATCAGCATGGCCGAGCAAAGGCTGCTGTTTATAGGTACATTACAGCTTAATGGCATGTCTCAGACTTGCAGCATGTAGGTGTGCGATCTGTATTCGTTCGTTTTTGGCGACAAAATGTGGATTTAAATGGTTTCAGTAGTGGCTTAAATGTCTTCATTCATGTTACTTTATGTTACACATTTATCTATCTGTTACAGTTAAAGCCAGAGTAAGTTTTGTGATAGTTAATGCAATTCAAAGTCAATGCAGTTTCTACAAAAGTATGTCATTTTCAGGGTTTGTGTGTATGTTTCCTCAACAGATATTGAACCAAAGTCAAACAGCTCCGCTCCTGCTGAAGGCAGAGCCAAGAAACCCCTTTTGACTCGTAGTGAGAACAGCTTCAGATTCAACTTCTTCACTGACAACTCTCCAGCACTTCAGGAGAGAACATCTCTGTCAGAAGGGGCCGAGCCTGCACAGAGCCAGATATCCTTTACTGGACAGGGTTCTGCTTTCGCCTTCAGTTTCCAAATCCCCGGTGTTCCACCTGCACAAGACATGGAGACAGCAGAGACCCCAGACACGTCTTCTCCTGGAAGCCAAAAGTGTGTCCAAGAGGAAAAACCTTCCTCACTCCAGGAGGTTAATTCTCCACCTGAACTGTCAGTGCAATCTAAGGCAAAGAAGAAGAAGAAGAAATCTGGGAAGAAACAAGCCTCATATACCACTGAGGAACCACAGAAACCAGCTGAGGAGAGTCAAGGAGGTGAAGACACCGAGCTGGTCAGTGAGAAATGTTTCCTTTAAAGCAATCATTGCATTCTGATTGATTAGTTGATTTGATGTGCGAATGTGACTTTGTGTTTCAGAGTGCGGAGGAGCAGCTGAACAGACAGCTGGACTGGTGCATCGAGCAGCTGGAGCTTGGACTGAGATCCCAGAAGGGCACACCAAAACAGAGTTAGTGAGATATTAACCTTACACAGCACAGTGTATTGTGTGTAGTATGAGTATAGCAGGATAAACCTTTCAGACACAGGGAGGTTATTGCCAAGGCCTGAAATTTGATGTCATTGTCCAGACACAGATTTTTTTGTAAATACCGGGTGTAAACAGTGTTTAGGCCTGATCAGGGCCACACATGTAGTTAAATGCAATAGATACTGAATTGCTTGGAGGTGTGACACCTTGAATATGTTCCCCCTGTAGAGGAGGAGGCCTCTCGTGCCCTGAAGACTCTACGTAGCTCCAAAGCTCCCCTGGTCAAGAAGAGGCAGGTGATGAGAGCCATGACTGGAGAGTACAGGAAAAAAATGGAAGAAGAGAAGAAGAAGCAGTTCAAACTCATTCAGAGTGGTGAGTGGGTTGTGGCACTAAAGTCATCTGAACAGTCAAAATTGCACATCTGTGAAAAGCTCTACCTTGGAGCTGTGAAAGTGTGTGGCTGCAGTGCAGTTAATTGACAGGTTTCTCTGTTCCCAACAGAAATTACATCAGCTCAGGTCAAAGTTGTGTCAGATTCCCAGAACAAGTCGGTTTTCCACCGGAGAGCTAAAGTCAAAACCCAGACCCCGGCCACAGAAGAGAACCCGCAGCAAACTGAAGCCCAGGATACAGACCTGACAGCACAGACTCAGGAGGAGACACCTGCTTTCGTCTTTATACCATCAAAGGAAGAGTTTTGCTTCAATTTTCTCTGATTTCTAACCCTGAAGACAAACTTTTCTCCATCAGTTTTGTTGAACTGTGCCTGGACAGTCTGGTCTGAGCAGGATATTCTTTGTGATAGAAGCAATGAAAAGCACACAACACGAGGTGCTGCAATGGGGATAATGGAAGAAAAACTGTCACTCTCAGTGCCTAGGAATTTGTAAGATAATAACAAAGTAGTTAAATATTTGGCATGATTTGTGATGGTTTAACAAAAAACTTTACCATATAATGGTAATTTAATGTTTTGTTTTTTTTTTACTTTATGTAGTTTTCATTATCAGAAGCTATTACGGAATCAGGTCAATCCACAGGAAAGTTTTCATGCTGGTGCAGCTTCTAGTGATTGTTGAACTTATTTAGCCAGATTCTTTTTTAAGGACGGGATTAAAGAAGTTGTAAAAGCTTTCTTGGGTTGTTATTTCTGTCTGTTCTGAGTTGCTTTACATTCATTACGCTTTTCCACCTGTTAAGCCTCTCAAGGCATATAGTGTCATTCCATCATAGCACTTCCTGATGTCAGTGGCTCCTCAATTTTTTGGTTTTGTTTCCTCTCAAAGTAAAGTTACATCTGCTTGTGACGTTTTCTTACAGGTGAGCGGTCCAACTAAAGTGTTATTTTGCATCCTTAGATTGTTTCATTTGAAGGATGTTTAGAGGCATGAGAATATCTTCTTTTTCTCAAATCCGAAAAAAAAACAAACTTTTTTTTTTCTGCCTTTTCTTAGGATCCCTTGAGCAGTCCTCACCCCCAGTGTCTAACATTAAAGTTTGTATGTATTCAATAAGACTACAAAATGTTGAATCTGTATATAGGTATAGACTAGGCCTATGCTAAAAGCTCAGCGGTATGTTTCAAACAGGAAATAGCAGGGCGTGGTTCAACACGGGCTCAATTGAGTGTGACACACAAAACAAAAAAGTTTTAGCCGCTGAGAAAACAAACTACCTGTTGCGTGTAAGTTTTGAACCCATGGCATTTATCTATAGTGTAAAATGTTAGTTAAAGTTGTCATTTGGTCATTGTAAAGATGTATGATAGGGAAAAGTTTATACCGGGGTTGACGTTTTCCCGCTAAGCTAACAGTAAACTAGCTATAAGAGCAGAGTTTGGGGTTAGCCAGAGCTGGTAAAGATATAAATTAACACTAGTTTTAAAGTAACCGTAAATCAGAAGCTAGTTTTAGTCAGCATTGTTTGTATGTTTATTACAAACTAAAGCCCGCGACACTATTCGACTCTCGGTGTTTGATATTCAGGCAAATTGCCTTTAAAGTGTGGAGTTGTGTAGTTTTTGTCACGGCGGTGCTCAGTCTCGGGACCACCTCTGTTTCTAGGTGTGAGGAGGGACGAGTGAACAGGTGGGAAATGTCTGAGCTAAGCGACGAGGCCAGTGAGTCGGAGCAGCTGGGTGCCAGCCTCTCCTTGTGGCTGGGTGACACCCTGGTGCGACCCGAGGAGCTGGATGTTCCTCTGGACCTCCACACCGCCTGCTCCATCGGCCAGTACGACGTGGTGGCAGAGTGCATCAAAAAGTGGGTTCCTAAATACCGTACTCTCCCCAGATGTGCACCTTTCCTCCACAGCCCATACATATGTGATCTGGTTTGTTTTCAGACGTGAGGTGAACCTGGATGGCAAGAACATTGGAGGATGGACCCCACTGATGTATGCATCGTACATTGGACATGACAACATTGCAAATCTCCTGCTGGAGGCTGGTGTGAATGTAAATGCTACGACTGCCAAAGGTCTGACCCCCTTGATGCTGGCAGCGAGCTGTGGCAATGAAAGTATCGCATACTTCCTGCTTCAGGTACAAAATAGCCCTGTGCATTAACAAGTTTAAGCTCATAGAAATTGAAGGATACGTGTCCAGTGATTCGATTAAGTTTTATTTTTGAATGTAAAATGACCATGCAATGTGGACACTGCTCAGGACAAAATGAAAGGATACAGCGTGATTGGATCATTTGTTTGTAAGACGCATTGTATCAGAACATAAAACATCAGGACCATCGATGCTTTGTAATGTTGAACCGTCCTAGAATGTTCTGACAGAAAAGGGCCAAGTGGATGAGAAACAAATGCTGCCTGGGAAGTACAATCAAAAGTTAAAATTCGGTGTTATTCAGAGTGTGACAGACATTGTGTTTTTCTTACCCCAAAAGCAAGGTGCTGAGCTGGAGTTAAAGGACTCTCAGGGCTGGACCGCTCTGTTCCACTGTACGAGCACAGGCCACCAGCAGATGGTCAAGTTCCTGCTGGATAACAATGCTAATGCTAATGTCAAGTGAGTATCTTCATTCATCCCAACACTACTGCAGGCACTCCATCCAGACATCCAGAGATTTTTTTATGTCTTTTTCCTTCATGCACAGGGAGCCAGGATCTGGTTTCACTCCTCTGATGGAGGCTGCTGCTTCAGGACATGAAATTATAGTTCAGTACCTGCTTGATCATGTGAGTATGTTACCGTATACAAATCATACTCTTTGCTGTCCTTGTGTCAAATATTGAGCTACAACACTGAAGGACTTCCCTGCCACTGAGGATGTGAGATGATGTTATGTAAAAGAAGTGCTCATTTACCTGCTGACATGTAGGTAAGGCCTTATGATGCTGTTTTGTTTTATTCATTAACAGAAAGTTAAAGTAGATGACCGGAATGCTAAAGGAGAGACTGCCCGTGCCTTAGCAATGATGTATGGCTATACCAAGATCGTGAGCCTCATTGACTCACGTTCTCCACGGATCAAACCAGGTACTTGTCTCAGCTTCTTATTTTCTATTTTTACTAAAGAAGTCGTAATTCTTTCTTTGACTTTCATTTTCTGATCCACCCTGTCAGGACACTTTGAAGACCTGAGCTCCTCCGAGGACTCGGACAGCGCACCCCCAAGGATAAGGCCGAGTCGAAACCGAGCTAAAGGCATTAGCATCCACGATGGGCCTCAGGCCATCGCCAAGTTCCGAGTAGGAGGCAGCAGCAAACTGTGTGGTAGTGTCACATGATATCTTCAGTCTGCCAGCCTGTATCCACACAGGTCACACGTTAGAGAGTGTAGTGGCCTTTGCATTAACCTCCCTGTGTCTCAGTCAGTAGCATGCCGCCATTCATAACTATATCCATGGGTGTGCAGCAGTGTGTTAATGTTGCTCTTCTCCTCACAGAGCCTCCGGCTGTGCCACCAGGCTACATGACATTCCGTGATATTGGTGAACAGAGTGAGGGCCTCTGCTACCGTGATGTGACCTCACCAATCAACGAGCTGGACGGCCAGAGCAACAGCAGCAGAGGTGAGAGGAAAACGACTGCAAATGTTTTGAGATACATAACTGAAATAGCTACATGTGTCTTTGAAATACATTTGCAGTTGTTATGGTTATTTATTAAAGGGAAGTTGCATGGGAGGGGGCGGGGGCATTTTAGAAATCCATACTTGGTGTCTTTCAGTGCAGTTTAGGTATTT
Source organism: Toxotes lorentzi (assembly GCA_037833715.1). NCBI lineage: Eukaryota > Metazoa > Chordata > Actinopteri > Toxotidae > Toxotes > Toxotes lorentzi. The sequence continues at coordinate 7,223,968 of JBBMJY010000014.1, forward strand.
TCTCCGTTGCTGTTGCAGACGACAGTCCATTCTTTGACAATGACATGCCGACCATGAGGAGCAGCAGCAGCAGCAGTGAAGGCCTGCCTCATGGGATTGGCCTCAACTGGGAAGGCTCTGTGGAGAGTAACGAGGTGAAGAGCATAGAAATCCCACTATTATCGAGGCAAACAGCGGATTTATTTATTTTTGATATGCAGTGACAGACAGATGTACCTTTGTCCACCAGGACTCGGACCAGTGCAAAAAGAGCAGCTCTCGCAGAGCAAATAAGGGTCATCACTCAAAAGGCAAGAGTCGCCACGGAAGCAACGGTGCAGCTCACTCCAGCGGTACTGGGAACTGTGGGACACGCTCACATGTCGTTCCTCCGCCCTCCTACACTGGTCCAAAGGCACGTCTGTGTTGCACACTACATCGACTAGTAATGTGACATGAATGGTGTGTGGTTCATGGCCATTTTATTCAGGACTGTCTTTGGTTTTTGACCTATAAACTCATATTCCTGCAGGATCTGGCTGAGTTTTTGGAGCAAATTGGCTTCTCTAAGTATCTCCCATTACTTGAAGAGCAAGACATTGATCTGCGGATATTTCTCACCCTGACTGAAAATGACCTCAAAGAAATAGGAATCACGTAAGAGACTTTTTCACATTTAACCCTGAGCATACAGAGTTTGTACTTTTCTCATGGCATGGACTAATATATTCTTTCTTATCCAGATTGTTTGGACCCAAGCGTAAGATGACCTCGGCTATTGCAAGGTGGCACAGCAGCGCCCGACCACCCAGCGATGCTCTGGAACAGGCTTATGCTGATCAGCTTGAGGCTGAGATGCAGGAGATGGCCATTCAGCTCCACAAGGTAGCTATCGAAGCAAATACTTACAGTAGCCACCATACAAGTACCAAGCAAGTAAAATTTCTGACTTGTCCGTATTTCATTGAAAACCCTTCACTCTCATTTAACCGATGAAGTCTCCCTGTTGTAGCGCTGTGAGGAGGTGGAGAACCTGCAGAGTCAGGTGTCTCAGGAGAAGGAGCTGCGTACTGTGATGGAGGGCTGTCTGATGGAGGACAAGATGGCATGGAGGAGGGTCCACACTGAGCTGGTGGAGAGCCACCGGCTGGCTCAGGACATGAGCACCACACTAGTGAAGGCTAGGACCTGCCGCACTGAACTGCTCTCCTGCCTCGCCACTGATGGCAAAGGCAGCTCTTATACTGGCGTGGAAGATAAAGCAAAAGTTGACACTGGTTTTAAAGGTGAGTTATTGTGCTGTGCTGGAAAAAAATTGTTTACATTTTGTGATTAAAAAAAAAAAAAACGCAGTGATTTTACATCTCTTTGATGCTGCAGAGGGCCTGACATGCTCCAGCGTTGTTGAGCTAATGAAGAAGCTGGATTCCTATGAAGAAGAACTGGGTAAGATGGTGTAATGCTCAGCGATTAAAGAGCTTTTGTGTCATCGGGTCAGTCTAATGCTAATGCGGGTGTCTGGTTGTTTCATCATAACAGCGGGGACCCTGCAAACTGTGCTACACAGTCTGAGGCGACTGAGTGCCGCTGAAAAAGTCTCAGACAGCTGGGAACGGCCTTAACTTTTCCAGGTGAGTCTTTACTGGATGGACACAACAAGTGCTGCAAAATGTTTCAGCAGCTAAAACGAGAGAAAATAACTCGCCTTTTTCTTATGATCTGAAGAGGTTTCTGCCACTTTTTGACGGAGGGTGATCTGACCACCCTGAACAATCGCTCACTGAAATGGGAGAAGGCCGAACACAAGTCCAGCCCTCCCGGACTCGAGGCAGCCGACCTACTGACCCGCCGGGATTGGCTGATGGACCAGAGCTCGCCAGATGTGGACAAGGCCAAGGGTAACGGCAGCTGCAGCAGGGAAACGACAAGCAGGCAGGATGGGTACCTGACCCCCCACCCCACACGCTTGTGCTGGTGAATACTGGGCTCCAGTAGTTGGGTTGTGAAAATGCACAGAGAGGAGGAGGAGGGACTGATCGTGGATCAGAGGCTGTAATACTGTGAAGCATTTGTACAAAACCATGCTCTCTTCCTATATGAAATGAGGTTTGAATGATGTTCATGCCACCATATGAAGAGGTACGTTTCTTAAGTAAGTAGAGAAGTAGTGTGTTTAGTTCTGCAGAGCAATACATGATGATTTGAATGAAATCTTATTTTTATGCTGTTTGAAAATAACGTCCTGCTGAATGATGATGAAGATCCTACATAAGGGAAATGCCTGAAACCTGTAAAGATCCATCAGTTTATCATTTACAGCTTTTCAATCCATTTCATTCTGTGGACATGAGTTATGAGTAAAATTATAACATTTAAGATTAGATTTAGTATTGTTCTTCAAAGCATAAATAATTAACGTTCCACTTTCAGATTGCACTCAGTGGTGCTGTCAAGTGGTTTCTTATTTTCTAGTAGATTCACTGATTCACTTTCTAGAACGGGATCTGTTTTACCCTGAAATCCTCCCAAAGCTTTAAAATGCTGGACATTCTCGGTTGCATCTGGACTACAATTAAAACCTAGTTGCCTGAAAGTTAACGGCAGACATTTCAGTGCTGTTTCATTTTTTCTGCTTGTTTTAATTTGACAAATACACATATGTACAACTGAAACAGAAACAATCTTTTTTTTTTAATTTAAATGAATTACAGGGTGTAATCAGATCCTTGTAAGAAAAACAACTTGTATGCACATTTTTATGTCCATGTACAACATGCATGTCACTAATGTTTTAACATTTCTCTGCGGTTTCTTTCTTTTTACCTCTTTTAATGGGCTTTACGGTGATCACTGGGCTCTGCATCTGCCCTAAGCAGATTTGTGGAATATAAGAGAGATTTTTGAATGTTTTAAGCATTTGTCTCTTTGACCTAAACACTGAACAGTGCTTGTCTTCACTCTGGGACTTAATACGTAATTGCCAGAAACACCAGGTCCTGTCAAGATGTTTGATCTAATCAAATGGTTCAGATTAGTCTGACTTGATGTGGTCAGTATTTAATCTGTTAACACTACAGGGTAGTTCTGTGCAGACTGAGCCTGGAGGGGGACAGGGATTTCCCCTCTGATTGTTGGGATGTCCTCGTATGGAGTACATCTGAACACTCTCTATTGTGCCCAGGGCCTTGGCGGTAAATCGATGTGATGACAGTTGCTGCTCGGTAACAACCCTGGCACAACGTGGATGTTGGCTGAGCTTGGCTTCAGCAGTTGATCCAGATATAGCAGCCTGCAGGTTTTTAAATGAGCACAGACTCCGGCCAGCTCATACATCACTGCTCTGCGCTTGTAATTGACAAGCGCAATTTACTACATTACTATTGGATTGCTTTAATACTAATGTTAAGCTGCCATAAAAAGGGTGATGAGTAACTAATAACTAAGTCATCTTTTATTTCTAGTGACGTCCAATTTGTATGCATTCTGAAATGTCTGCAAGCATTCCTGTTTGGAGTCCAGGATGCTTATAATATCACTAAAACCAAACTGAATTTTCAGTAAATAAGGTCAATGAGCGGAGGACTATCATCTGTAGTGATGCTCTGCTGCTGATTTACAGACTTGATGGCAGACAGGAGTGGAAGACCAACCATCCAGAATGTAAATGTGCCCAAATAAACAAAATCCGTGCTGAGAGTTGAGACTGGACTGATAAAATATTCTCTGTGGTAATTTACTCATCTTGTGAAAGTCTGCCAGTAACACTTACAGCTAGACTGTAAAATCCTCCACCCAGCCTCCGTCAGACTACACAGTACTCAGTATGTAGCAGGGATTTTTGTTTAGTAACAGTCAAATTTCATCCAAGACAAAGCTGTTCTGCTGAGGTTTATTTAGACGGACGTCGTCTGTTTGCTTCTACACTTATCTGTTGTGCATTTCACCAGCCGTCGGTGAGATATAGAAAATATGACAAGCAAACGACTGTTACTCTGAGCAGCACACGTTGTGTCTAGCTGGTAGACTAGAGGCTAGAGACGTTGGCGGGTTGCCAGTTGGGATTTCTGGGCCCGTGAGAGTAGAGTGTGTTTGAGGAAAATGAATAAGTGGTGTTCTTATTTCCCACTAAGCTACACTCGAGCAAGACGTTTTACCCACACTGTTCCACTGGGACTGGATGTACTGGGCAGCTGCCAGGTGTGCCATACCACCACACATGTGAATGATGTGGACGCTGCAAAGAAGGGAAGCTTTTTCTGGTGAATGTAGGAGACAAAACAGGCATTATTGTTCCAGGACAACTCAAAGTGTCAATTCAGAAGGTATTGCTTTAATGAACTGCTTGAATAGAGAGCTATTTCTCATATAAATTAATTCAACATTATCTACAGTCTTTCAAAATCCATTTTACACATTATGTACAAACATTAACAATCCACTTAAGATGAGCAAACAGCTCTTGCCGTACAGCCTTGGAGGTTTAACTGAGGGATTTAAAAACAATGTAAAATGCAGCAAATGTGAATTCAAGAAATATATTGTTAAATTATTTGAATATCACCAGATCTGCTCATGTAGAAATTCACCCACGGTTCAAAAACCAAACGTGAATTCACACGCGATTGTGTTTGCTTGTGAATAGCCTTCCAGGAGAGCATGTATAAAACTAATCATCCTTCAGACTCAGTAGATCAGACCTTTTGACTAATCTCACTTCAAATGCACACAGAGCTGTCGTGCTTTCTACAGTGACACATCACTAAAGGCCCTCATAGAGGGATGAAGACATCTCATTTGTCTGTGTTGTGTTTGTGATGATCCAGGCCAGCGCGAGGACCAATTCCCACTCCCACAGAGGCCCAGCTGTGTGAACGGTGGATGTGATGAACTCAAGTGTACTCACACAGGTGACCGCAGCCGGCAGGGCAGTGAGTGTTGCTTTTCAGCCAGCTCCTTATATGCTCCAGATGTCCACCGTGGCTGCAGCCCTGACACCACACAAACAGTCCCTTCACCACGTGGTGGCACACCGCACATACACTGGCACACTGATGGCACCTAGAGGAGACGCAGGGCGCTTGTCAGAGCTTAGTTCATGTCGGAATTAAATAAATATTCAGTGTACTGTGCAGATGTTGCATTTAATACCACATAAGATGCAGCACAAATAGGAATTCCATTCAAAATACTGGGAGTAAAAATGACATACAGACATGAGACATATCCAACTCTTAGTTCCCAAAAGGTCAAACTAATGCAAATTTCTGCATGTTTCACCAAAAAAACAAAACAAAACTAGCAATTCTTGCAAAATTCGATGGAGCGATGCAACATTCATACCTGTCACAGATCCAGCCCTTGTTGCTCATTGGTCGCTTGCAGTTGCTGCAGTTGATGTGCAGTGTAGTAGATGCCTGGTTCAGGCAGGTGATGGCGCTGCACGTACTCAGCTTGATGACCTCATTGGACACGTTCCACAGCTCAAATCGCTGCAACAGGTCTATGTAGGACATGTACCAGTGCTCCTGAAATGGAAACACAACTCGCTCAGGGTTTCCTGTGTAGTCTGCTTACTTTATCCAAAGTGCAGTGTCCATGTAATTAAATTGAAAGAAGACTTGGATGTTTTCAAAGTGGACAGGTAAGTTATTTAAAACTTAAAAGTCATACATAAGTATCCCTGATGTTTGCTTTTTTATTTTTATCCATATGAATGATATCCTAGAAAATCAGTGTAAATACATTAGACCTGAAATGTTTGATGTTTGTTCAGGAAACAATCGTAACTTATTTTTCAAATATTTAAAATTACTCTGAATTCATTCAGAAAGACATTCTTTTGAGCACAGTACAAAACTTATGAACAACACTGAGCAAGACAACAGTGCTTATTTTCTAACTGACCTGGGTGAGATCATCAATCTCTTTACGGATCCTGTCCCCCAAGACGATAAGCACAGACACCGCCATCTGCACGTCGCCCTGCTCAGCATAGTAGCTCAGCATCTCCCGCACAATGGGGCAGAAGAAGCTGGCAGGTAGATGTGGGCTGAACAGCGGCTGGGAAATAGAGATGAGAGAAAAGGACTCGATGGGTGTCAGGCAAGTGACCTCTGCCTCGTTGCCGCTGACATGTGGGGAGTCAGCCTTGTCCTGCTGAAGGTGCTCAGGGGCAGACGGGTTATCCATGATCTCGTGGCGCAGCTGGAAGGCCTCCTGGGGCAGCGTGTACTCCTGCTCTTCTGTTATGACAAAAGGAGCCGAGATAATATGAGACAAAAGAGCGCTGAGCACAGAGGCAGTTATAAATAGCAGGCACTGACGTAGGCATCTCTTTAGATGAGAGTCTGACTGACCTGTTTGGTTGTCATGCTCCATAGAGTAGAGGTCATCGTCATCTAACTCAGCATCACCAAACATATACTCAGCCTGGCCCTCACTGCCCTCCGTCTCCTCATTTTCTGAGATCAAATGAATGGGTCAGCTATACAAGTAATGATATTTAAGAAACAACATAAGGGCATCAAGATCTCCTCAATGTCCAGTTTGGCTTCTAAGACTCTTAATGACCACTCTCACCTTCATTATTATTGCTGATGTGCAAGTTTCCAGGCTCCAGGTGGATGTTGTCCTGCCTGCTCTCACCTTTGCTGCGCTCCAGTCTGCTCTCTGTGCCCATCCCCGAGCCCATTTCCTTCATGCTAAAACTGGAAACATGATGTGCATTAAAATGAGGCCGCAAATGACTTGCATTACTGTTTCGTAACTGCGCACACTAAAAAGCTCATTCACCTGTTCATTAAAGGCAAGGTGCCCAATTTGCTGAGGTTGTGGTTTGGACCAGACGCTGTGAGGTTTGCTGGGTCGGAGAACATGATTCTTAGCATGGTCCACGTCGTGGAAACCTTTGAATTAAAGAAAAAATAAAGTACAATATGATTACAGCTTTGGTATCACATTAAAGTTACAGATCTATTTTCTATTTTTAGACAAAACAATTAATTAGAATAAATATTGAAAAGAATTGTTAGTTGCAGCCTTAGTGCAGTTAAATACTTCTACAAGAGTGTAAGTAATTCATTATGTATATGTAATAATGTGAAATGTACCATAGTAATAAGTCATAATCGGTTTGGCTTCCATTTAAACAGACAATATCAAAATCAAAACACTCAGATTTGCATTGATCTGTCTGACCTGAGGTCTTTTGAGCTCCCGGGCCACCTTGGCATTGTGATCACACAGCTCTGCAAACGGCTTCCCACTGAGGAGGTAGAGTTGTGCTGTCTTGACAAACCAGTCCATGCGGTTACTGTCCAAGTCTGTCTCGAAGACGCTAAGAGCACTGAACACATGAGCAAACTGTTCTGTCGGGTCGGGCTTCTTGAAGAAAAAGATGGGGTAGCGGCGGTCGCCTCCAGGGTAAGGCTTTCTGTTGGCGTCACTGCTTATCAGACTCTCCTTGGCTGCAAAGGCCAAGTCACCGAAGAGTCCGAAGCACAGACCCTCGGGGTTGGCCTTGTCCACGGGACGAGTGGCGTCCTTGAACATATGCTGGTAGAGTGTGCTGTCCTTAGAGCCAGAGAGCAGAAAATGAGGGTCGTGCTGGTGGCGCCACACGATACCAGTGGTCACATCTTTGTGTTCCTCAAAGGTGGCGAAGGGAATGAAAGGTCTGCGAATGTCCCACACATAGATGTTGTGGTCCACCATCATGGAACAGGTGGCAAGATGAAACTTCCTCTCAGGCCGCCATTTGACTCGTGCCACTGAGGCGATTGTCTGTACACAGTAGATCTCCTTGGCCCTGTTGGTGGTCATGTCCCAGACCTTTACCATCTTGTCTCTGCCTCCTGTGGCCAACCATCCTCTATAATAGAAAAAAAAGGTGGAAAGTCATTTATAAACAGCAATAATAATAAATCATGCAGGGATAAATAAGAAATTTGCTTCCTTAAACACCAAACTAACCCAACAGCAAGTACAGTTGTAACTTTTCTCTTGGTTTGTGTCAGTCATCTCTCTAACCTGTCATCAGGGTGCCAATCACAGCAGAACACAGGGCCCGTGTGGGCGGTGAACATTCGCTCATAGCGGTCTGGCCGTCTGATGTCCCACAGCTGGACGTTACCGTTCTCAAAGGATGCAGCAAATGTGAAATAATCCTTCATGCTGAACTGGACGTCCCTCACACTCTCAGACTGACCTAGAAGAAAGGGTGTAAAAAAAAAAAAAAAGAAAGAAAAGAAAAAGCATCAACAGGAATATTAAAAGTGTTAGTGAAGATAAAGTGTTATTACTGCTTTGGAGAACTACATTTTTCATATGAGTCTGACTGTGAAGTGAGAAAGGCTATTACAGTACATTAACTGATCAGTAAGAACACGACATTAGTTCTGTGTCATTAAAAAACTGGAGATATCTCTTTGTTCACTCAGAGAAACTGAGCTTTGCTTAATTTCTCACACTTTCATGGCTCTTATTTTGCACCTCTGTAAGAAGAGAAATTCTTCTCTTTGTTCAAATTAAGTAGCAGTGCCATGACATCCCTAAAAACCTCTGCAAGGACAGAGGGTGTTGTGGGTTGTATACATGAAGGAAATAAACTCGAGTTTATATGGTTTGGTCCTTCGTTAACAGCGAGAATGTTTATCTAACTGGTATGGAAGTTCAGCTACAACAATGCTCAAAAGAACTTCTGAAATATTTCAGTAAACTTGACCAAGTTGAACATAACACACTGAAGACATTAAGAAGAAATCGATACCACTGCTGCACTTGTCTTGTTCATGCAAAGAACACTGGAGTTATATTTAACGTGAAGAAATAAATACAATCTAATGCTGCATTAGATCAGATTATTATATTACTAGCATTAGATTAGATTGCCAGCTTTATATCACTAACCTGAGAAAGTGCTGACAGATTCCTTCTTGCGCAGGTCGAAGCACTTCATGAAGCCATCCTGCGAGCCACTTAGCAGCATGTAAACCTCTGTGGGGTGGAAGCACACTTTATTGACGGTGCGTTTGTGCTCTGTAAACAGCTGGTCCTGCTTGTTCCGTGAAGGTTTTCCCAGGTTCCAGGTGACCACTGCCCCATTGGTGGCAGCCGTGGCCAGCAGGTTCTCCTCCATCTGGTGCCACATTACATCCGCACAGCTGAAGTTGAGCGAGGGTTTGCGACCAACACGGAGATTCAGCTTCTCCACAAACTGCTCCTCCTCCAGCGCATAGATCTTGAAGATGTTGCGGCCAGCCACCACCACCTGCGTGGCATCACGGCACACGCTGATGGCGTTGGCAGGGGCGTCCAAGTGGCAGAACATTGTCCGGCCAGTGATGGCATTGCTGCTGAGAGCTGTGGTAACCCGTGACATCTTCTCCATGTTCCTGGTGCAGACAACAATTATTTTTTTCTTGAGGTTAGAGAAGTTAAAACTGAAAAGGCTCATCAGACAAACCTCACATTTACTTGTTACTTGCTGTGGTCACTTTTACACTAGTGCCAGGTGTAAAAGACATCTGACAGTCCAAAGATCCACCAGAGGGTGGCACTGTAGCAAAATAAAAACCTTACATTTATGCAGTCCTTAGTTAAGGGGCCATGAGGGATGGCAGTGAGTGACAAACCACTTAATGAGCAGTATTGTACATACTTTAACATTTCAAACAATGAAATGGCTACAGTACTTACTTGGTGAAAAACTGCTGGTCTCTTCAATATCTGCAGCAGCACCCAGTCCTCCTCATGTGCTCCCATGAGAGCCAACTCGCTACTTTGATAGTGAGACACTGGCATGTGAGCAATACAGTGATTGTATCTGTGTTTGTATATTTCATATATACCAGAAAAAAAAAGAATCAAACAAAACTGTTTTGCAGGCTTCATCACAGAGATATGAACATTTATATATAGCAATAAAATGCTGAAAAATGTGGAATTATGCTGCAACGTTTCCTCTTTTAATCCTCAACAATTGAGGACCCGGTTTTCCCTGTAAATGCAAGCCAATAACAAGACGCCAAACTATTCTTGGTTACTTACTGGATAACACTATAATTATGAATCTAACCGCACAGGTTAGGAAAAAAACATCTGCACATGAAGGGTTCGTAGGTTCTCACTTTCATCTTATTTAACAGATTTTTTTTTTCCATGTTGCAAGTTTTACATGCTGTCAGATGTCCCTTCTGTTTGTTTACCTGTCTTTCTACCGCGCTGAAATTCCGTTGGGCTGAAGATATGTTTGTTTTTATTCACCTCCTACCTCGAGTTGGTGATTGCTTCATATCTGCTTAGTGATCACGTGAGGATGTGATGATGAGGCGGAGGGGAAAACGAGCAATCCCTGCGGTGTTAGAGAGCCGCCTTCTCATCCGTGCAACTCTGTGCACAAACACTATTCACACCGAGTGGTCGGGTCTTCAACCCCCCGCTGCCCAATACTGCACACTTGGTTTTGTGCTTTGGTTGCGGTTCGTTTCACTCCAAAAAGAGGTTAAATTGCAGCTCTGTATATCCGCCAGCGGTGTTCAATGGCTGAACTCACACTTCGGTGTAGCCGCATCATAAACATGCCTGGAATGTGATGCTAATGCGAGCTAGCTAAACCTAGCTACCGAGCACTTTTTCAAAGACGAAACGCGCACGACGCAAGCTTTGCGCGTAAGTCAGACAGTTAGAGACAACCCAGAAACATACTCAGCAAACGTGTCTAAGCAAAGCACATATCAAAAATCTTCAGGGGACAAACCTTCTGAAACTGTTGCTCTCTGCTCGTGGTACCGGATGTAATAGTTTGCTCTATAATCTCGCGGGAATTTAGGGTCTCATAACGGAAGCATCACGATACTACAGTTCATTGAGGAGTTTACTGGAGGATTTTTGTTCTGTTTCAGACGAGGGTGTAAACCAGATTTGTTGGTTCAAATCGAGGCAGTTTAAGGTGTGGAAATAATAAATGTTTAATAGCGAAGAGCTCCCATTCCTGTAAAACATTGTATTGTTTTACAGGTGCATTCAGCTAATGTTTGCATGTGTTTATAGGTGATGGTGAGAGCTCACCCTCTGCTGCCATGAGTGCTCTGTTTGCCTGTGAGGAGCCAGCGACATGGAGGAGTGTGTATGAGAAGTACTGGGATGTAGTGGAGGCAAAGGCCAAAAGCAAGAAACCTGGAAAGCTGCTGAACCTTGACAAGTGGTAATCCCTTTTCCCCCCAAACATACTGTACATAACTGAATATCTGTGTTTTTTTCCTGTGTATGAAATCTTCTATATGAATTAAGTTTAGTCAACCTTGTTATGAGAATAGCATTCTAATCAGTGTGCGTCTGTGATCAGGTACCAAGAGGAGCTTCCCACACTTATTTCAAGTCGAGACGACAAACATGTCACTCTGTCAGAGCTGGTGAAACTGATGGAGTGGAAGCTCACTGTAAGTAAAGACTGTAAACCACACAAAAGATTCTGTCTCTCTCTCCAGTAAACACTTATAGTACAGATATGAAGAGGCACAACAGCTCTCAGCTGTGTACTTGAGCAGCTCTGTGTGCTTTTCTGCAGAGAGGGAAGTTTAGGCCGAGGCTGCAGCAGCTGGTGGCGTCCAACAGTGAGGATACTGTGGAGAAATGTTCCAGAAAGGCCTTCAGCCTGCTGCCTGATGTGCAGGCAGCGATCGCAGAGCTCAGCTCCCTGAAAGGAGTCGGCCCAGCCACCGCTTCAGGTTAGCACAGCATCTAGTTCTGTTTCTGAAGACAGAATATAGAACCTGCTTTCAGCAAATTCTAGGAATGTACCCCAATAAAATGTCTCTGTGGTCTATTTAAAGCACAAAGTGATGCCCAATAAGTGGACAGAATAGTGCTTATACTGGTGGACCTAGTGGCTGGGACACCTCTCCGTTTAAATAGTTTGAATGCACTTCATGGCTACATTCAGCTTGACTTGGAAATGACTTTCCCCATTTTGATCCAGCTGTGTTGGCAGCAGGAGCTCCAGAACAGACTGCATTCATGTCTGATGAAGCCATGGAGAGTGTACCGGGACTAAAGCCCATCCAGTACACAGCCAAGCATTACGCTCTGTACCTGGGAAAGATGGTTGAGCGAAGTGAAAAACTAAACACAGGTGAGGTAATGACAGCTGCACATGGGTGGTTACAATTACATTTTCATTGGTTCCCTTTGTATTCTGTGGTATTACAGCGGCGTATTACATCTGTTTTCTGCATCATCGATTCAGCACACAAAACAAGACACTCCTCCTCCTACTACTACTACTAAATAAAATACTACTACTGGTTTACGAGGCACACAGTGGTGTAAGCTCAAAATATATTTCTGATCTGCTGGACCATCCAGACCTCTCAGATTCTCTGGGACAGGTCTGCCTGCTGTCCCCAGAGTCAAAACAAAACTTGAAAAAGCAGCGTTCAGTATTTATGCACCACATGCCTGAAAGAAATTCCCAGAAAACTTGCTCCAGATCTCATCTCTTTTTTAAATATGAGACTTAAAACTTTTATGTTTGCCTTTGTTTTTTATTTAATTAAATTTGGAACTATTGATTCTTATCTTTCACTGAACTGTATTTTCTATTCTGTTGGTTAATCTGTTTTATTCAAATTTAGCCTATTTTTATCTTATTAAATTTGTATTAAAAATCCAATTTATTTGCCTTTTTACACAGCATGTTAAAATAGAAATTTTCACATTATTGTTTTATTAGAGTGAATCAAAGGGGATTTAATGTTTTTTGACACTGATCAGCAGAAAAAGACACTTTAAAGCATCTCTTTCTGTTTGGGGGGGGGGACTATGGAATTCTGTGCTGATACCATTTGCTGGCCTCCCCTCTCATCCTCAGTGGATCCCCAGCAGGACTGGACGCCCCACAGGCTGGAGCTGTGTTTGTGGGCGTTGACCACAGCCACTCAGCAGCAGCTCCCGCTCCTGAGGGATGTTGATCTAAAGGGCAGCGGTGTGGCAGAGAAGTGCTCAGACCCTGACACTGACCAGGGACCAACAAAGAAGCTCAGAACAAGATGAAAAGTACAACTATTATACTTTTTTTTTTTTTTACGTTAAACTTGCTTTAATGTTTGTCAGTTCTTGTATTTTTCCAAAATAATAAAGACTTTACACAAAAGACAGTAAAATGAGCAGTTTTCTGATACTGTTGATGATGATTAAGGCTGCAACAAACGATTATATTCATTTCATTGTGTCGTTTAATTGATTAATCATACGATCTATAAAAGTTACAAAATTAAAAAATACCAGAAAATATTTACATTTTAAGAAACTGGCACTAGTGAGTTTTGCAACTAAGTAATAAAAGAGCCTTAAATATTATCAACATTTCTGCTGATCCATTTTCTATTAATTGATTAATCGATTACTTGTTTCAGCTCTAACTGATGATGATGATGATGATCTCATGCTACAACACACTATAAAGCAGTAGGATGTTGCCACAGTATTGTTCTTTATTTATATTGTTTCTAAATTAAAGCAAAGTACAATGAACAGTACAAAATAAAACAAAATATATTCATATATATACAATATAAAATGGTTCCGTTCAGAACATTTAAAAAGTACAATAGATTGTGAAATAATTAATGAGGACTTTGATATAAATTATCCATATGTAAATTTAGTTTTCCTTTAGTTTCCTCATGACCGAGAGAAAAATAGGTTCTTCTGCTTTTTCTTTTTGTAAACTCTGTGTTGGTCCAACCTCTTGTCTGGTCTGAGAGATTGAACCTTCGTAAGCTTGGCACCATTTTATCAATACAAGTAAGCAGCTCATGAAAAACTACCACAGCAGCACAGATATGACTTTTTTTGTCTTTTTTCTTAAATTCTAAACCGTCCGAGGGAAACCACCCTGTGATATAAGCGTGACCTCGAGTGGCTCAGGCAGTATTCGTGAACATGAAAAGAATCTGTACCAAAGCTAGAAACCGAGAAACCAAGACTTGAGCAATGTTAGAAACCACCCGAAAATGTACCCTCAGGAAAAACAAAACAAAACAAGAAAACTTTTACAGTCTTTCTTTGTCTCTTACCAGTTTGTCCTCAGTGGAGGCGTACGTCTGTGCTCTATTACACACTGAAAGACAAACCTGTTTCACGCTTGTTTCTAGCTGTGACAGACAAAAATCAGTGTTCACTAATCCACATGAAAACCAGAACGTTCAGTGGCATTACTCATTTAAAGTTTCACGCTGAAGACTTTGAAATTTTCAGCCTAATGAACAGTTGGATTGAACTTTATGACAACCCTCTGATGTTTGGATTCAGAGATGCAAGTTTGTTAGTTGTGTTTGCAAACATTTTAGTGTCAAATCTGCACAATTTTAAAATCCAACCCTGTTTTACACATTGTAAATCCATATCCAGAATAATTTGGGAACAAAAGCCAAATGTATATTATATATATTTGGAAAACGTCTGGAACCCTAAACCAGAATTGCAGGTTTCAGTGTCTTTACTGAAACACTGAGAGTGTAAATTTATGCACTGGTAATCATCCAGTGACACTTGCTGTAAATACAGTTCCATTTCTGGAGCTACAGTTGCCTGCTTTACCTGCACAGTCCTGCAGTGACAGCTACTCATATCTTAGTAGCACTAAACACTAAGAAAAGGCAACCTGGCCGGCTTGTTGGCAAGCAGCAGTTCAGAGCAGCTACTGAATATACACTTGTTTGCACTGCGGCTTCTTTCTCCTATGGATCCTGTGCATGGTCATGTAGAATAAATCATACAGCTGACAGCAAAGCAGCCTTTCTGCCTGGTGCTCAGTCTTGGGCTTAT
>JBBMJY010000014.1:7238783-7272286 GCA_037833715.1 Toxotes lorentzi
GATATATAACAAGGCATTGGGCATAACAGCACAATGGATTGGCATAGGGAGGTACAAAAGCATCAAAAAATGATTATGGCAGTAGAGAATATGGCACACGACATGTCAGTTAACTACAATACAATAGGTGCAAAAAAAAGCCCACTTATGATGAAATGCAGGAACAGGAAATAAGAAGCAGCAGTCAAGAGAAATGTCAAGTATGCTGCTATAAAGTTACGCTGCATTTCTGAATGAGACAAGCATAGAAATTAGCAACGTTTCGGTTACAGTCACATCAACAAGGGTCCATGTATCAGTGAGTTCTGCTCAGTGTTGGCACTAACCTTTAAACACCATCTCGTACTGCAGTCAAGACTGTATCCAAACCAATCGAGGGGAGGATGTGGACTGCCCAAAGTGATGGATCACATGTTATTGATAGGCTGCTCCTATTCAGCTCATGCCATCCCTCACCAAGCCTTCCTTATACTGCAGAAAACAACAGTGTCACTCAAAGACAGCAATTAAATTAACATCATGCAACCTGTCAGATCCACTTATTAAAGAAAGACATCCTGTTTACAGTCTAGCTTTGGGCTCTGGTGTATCCCCGCAACATCCATGCATCATCCTGACACTGGAGGTGTTGTGACATGAGCGCAACAGGACGGAGAAGCATGTGGAGGTTTTCTATGAAGAGCGCCGGCACTGTTGTCTGTTGTGTGTGTGTGCTGTCCCTCCGTCCCTCCAAAACCAAAACTGCCACATGCCAGAGGATGAAGACTCAGGCCTCTATCACTTCTCTCCCTTAAGATGAGCTGCTGTCTGAGTGCTGGAGAGGCTTTTCTCAGACACAAGATGATTTTTTTTTTTTTTGAAGGTATGTTGGTGCTGTGGTTGGCTCAGGCTCAGGGCCAGGAGATTTGGCTTACAGAAAAGTAGTTGTTTGTTCAAATAACAGATGAAACACTGGACAGTTAGTATACTTTTTGTGAGGTTCAGGGGCAACAAGAATTCACAAGCCTTTGATTTTAGTCCTGCGTGTACTTCCAGGAGGGATAATATTCACAGTTAATGTGTTCTACAAAAGTATAGCCATTTACTAGCCCTTTTTACAACCCTTCTGGGTTCCTATGAATCTTAAGTTAAAGAGGCACATTAACCTCCTCTCAGGCATCCTCTTTATCTTCATTATAGGCTAACAGGGTATGTATGCATTATTCATCAATGTATCTTTGCTATCCCAAGCAATAATATTTCCTAGTATACACAAGAGTTTCCATCAAGGATACATCACGTACTGGCTGATCTTTTCTGTTTTTAATGTATATGAAAATGGCTTATTCTGGCTATTTCATACTGAT
Organism: Toxotes lorentzi; assembly: GCA_037833715.1. Taxonomy (NCBI): domain Eukaryota; kingdom Metazoa; phylum Chordata; class Actinopteri; family Toxotidae; genus Toxotes; species Toxotes lorentzi. Next base: position 7,240,130 of record JBBMJY010000014.1, read on the forward strand.
CCCCTCATTTAACAAGGCTTCTTCTGTTACCACTGACAGTTTCATGTGTAAGCAAATGCTGAGGACTGTATTTCAACAAATCAACATTGGCAAATGCATAATTTTTTTTCCAGGCAGCCAGTGGACATTCAAATGAGTTATTGATTGAAAGACTGAAAAATGGAACATAGCATGAGTAAATGTAATTGCCATCCTCGCCTCAGCTTTCCAAAAGCTTGGATCACACAGAAGATAATATATGACAGAACCCCCTGTCCATAATTTGTTATTTGTAAAAGAAGAATGGCAGCGAGGTGTCCACACGCTGCAGGGGAGAGTCTGGAGATGTGGGCACTTGCAAAATTAAGCTGCGTCGACTACAAACAAGTTGGCGAACGAGTTGCAAACATGAGTCCAGCTACATGGAAATATCTCAAACAGTCCAGGGTTGCAGTTTGTTTTCTTCCAAACATCTTTCTTTTTTTCCCCCTCTGCTTTTGCCCTTTCTCTATAGTTCTTTCTATGGCTTATTTTGTAAAGCACTAAAGATTTATAAAATCAAGTGAGCTTGAGTCGTTGGTGGTCACCGAACAAACCAGGGGATTTTGCCTCATAGACTATTTTTCAGAGGATCAAAGCCATACAGGAGTTATCAGAAGAACAACAATCATAGCATTAATTTTGCACCATTTGAAACTTTTCTCTTTTCCCCTCAAAGAGGAAAAAAATACAAATAAATATACTCTTGGTTATGAACATACAATATACACATCCACCTATCAAATGAAAAACGGGGACAACTTAATAACACTCTTTTTTTTTCTTTATAGGTACATTCCTTTACAAAAGTCTACAGTCCCTAAGAATGAGAAACTGAGGTATAGACTGGGCCTGACAGAGAGACCCCAATGCCCTCTGGGACACGAAGGTCAGAGGTCAGGTGATGACACATCCGCGCCCTCCCCAGTTCAGTCTGTCAGAGCGAGAACAGGCAGAGGCCAGTAAGTGTGTGTGTGTCTATAATGTGTGTATGTGTGTGTTTGTCCTTCTCTTCGGTTTGTCCACGTTGACCTATAGAATCAGGCAGTGGCCGCTCTCAAAGACAAAGAGGAGAAGTGGGTGTGTGTGTGTGTGTGTGTGTGTGTGTGTGTGTGTGTGTGTGTGTGTACGTGTGTGTCCTTGTGTCTCGCTGAGAGCCACAGAGCATGACATGGCATATTTTACACGGCGTGTCGAGCAAGTTGGTGGTTAACGTCTGACACGGCAACAGGAGGAGTTCGCTCGCCACAGTGATGACCATCCAGGAAACTTCAGCTTCCACTTTCCTCCCCTGTCACGCGGTCACTTTGATTTCCCATCATCACGTCTTTTCTATGTTGTATGATCTATGTTTCTGTATCCACAGTGTAGGTATAATGTCACGGACCTCATGAAGTGAAGATGACAGTTGCATTTAAAACTTTTTGTCCTCCATTCTCCCTGCACCTGCTCTGGGAAGGAATCTCTTAATCTGCTTTCACTTGAGGCAAAAGATTTTGACAGATTTCTTTTCATTCAGCTGGAGACCACACTCAGCAGCTCAATCTGAAGTAAACGTTCTGTTAGTCGTTGTTTGTTTTTCGATTAGCGTGTCAGCAATTTGGCAAACAGTGACCACAGTGACCCCTGCGAGTTACGGCGGGGATGTGAATCAAAAATTCATATCAAAAATCATATTTCATTGGTACTTCAGTGTTTTGGTCTTCCTGAAATTCTTCTTTAAATCTCGCCCTGCAGCACAGCTAAAAGACTCAGACTGAGGTGTCTCCTCTGCTTAAAAACACTGAAACCCTATTAGTTTAAGGGACGTGGCTGCAGCTGATCCTCATCTCTGACCTTTATGAAAGACAGAAAATTTCTCCGAGCATCTTGCCAGCGACAGCACACATTCCCACCGTTCCGTTCCCTTTGATTCCTTTTCACCAGAGGCACGTCATGAACTCAGCCTCTTCTTACTTGAGGTCTTTGCATGTATGAAAGATTTACTCGGTTTATGAAACGGTTTATGGAACAGCTTTTCAAAAAGCCTCTGAACAAAAAAAAAAAAAAGCACAGTGGCTAAATGCTCACTCAAAGGTTAGCACTGGTAATGTTGATGAGATTTCAACATATATAAAAAGATATATTGCTCCTCAAAATGGATCTGAGGAACTTTCACCTGTACTTGTTGCTACTGTAATCCCTCTTTAATAAAAGAGACATATTTCTTTGATTTGCAAAGTATCTGTAAAAAAAGATTTCTTGGTCGATTTTAGTTTGAATGATTTCATATCATTTCAGTTGGGTCTAACTTGAGAGGAAATGGGAAAGTTAACGATGGTCTAAGGGGGAAAAGATTCGTTTGGAGCAGGGTTGGAGTCAGTGTGTATGTGGAGGAGGGCCTGGGGCGTGGGGGTGGGGCGTATCATCAGGGAGGAGGTGGGATCTGCACCCCCAGGAGCTCATATGCGAAGATGTTCCAGAAGATGGCGAAGAGGAGGAAGGTGATGAAGGAGAAGACGATGACCCACCAGGAGCACTGTTTCTGTAGACTCTCCTCGTAGCTGCGCAGGATCAGCAGCCCCATGCTGATACCGACCACTGCCCCCGACAGGTGTGCCATGAAGCTGGGCTGGGGACCAGAGGACGGCAGCGGCGGTGAGAACCGGAGCCAGACGGCACGACCCACCTCTGAACTCACTGCAGAGGACGGAAGAAAGAAAAAAAAGACAGAATCAGTGTGGAGAAATCTCTACTCATGACTGGAGCTGTGAGGAATCCTGTGTTTCTTTTTTTTGAGAAATACACTTATTTGCTTTCTGGAGAAGAGTTAGATGTGAACGCTGATGCCATTCCCATGTCTGTATTATAATTATGAAGCCACAGCCAGCAGCTAGTTGGCTTAGCTTAGCATAAAATCCACCTACAGCAACTCTTAGCTTGCCAATTAACACATTATATCTCATTTGTTTAATCCGAGCTTTAGAGGTGCTGGGAGGTAGATTTTATTACCTGTGTACACAGCCAGGCTAACTGGTCCTCCCTGCTTCCAGTCTGTGCTGAGCTAAACTAACCATCTGCTGGTTGTAGCCTTATATGAAACAGACATACGAATGATTTTCTCAACTAACTCTTATCATAAAATGATACTGTTCCTTTAGCTAATATAGGCTATTTAATGGCTATGCTACTTAACCTAATCTAGGCTAAAACGATCCTGTTAATTCTTACTCAGCTGATATGGTTCTTTAAACCCAGGCACAGAATTTGTAAATCTGAGATAAAATTATCTTGAATAGCACTGTGCTTTTATTTTGAAATAAAGGCATTCATTCAAGCATGTTCATTCATGTGTATAACTCAATTTCCCTCCTTTAAAGAACAAGGCCCAGATCTGAGTTGACTTCATGTCAGTGGCTGAAGATGAACTATACTGTGTATTGCAGTAAAGTGCCTTATCACGAATCAAGAAAGGCCACGAGAGGATCTAAACTCATCTTTCCTCTAAAAATTGCTGTCAAATGTTATATGCAGTTGTTTTTTCCTGACTCTCTCAAAGTCTCTTTAGCTGAATAAATACTCAACACTGATAACATAAAACCAGAGCAAATGTTAATTCAGTCTTCGCAGCAGCTCGCAGAAACGACGTGTCATATTTTATTTTGAAATGCTGTATCCCCTGTTTGTAAAACACTGAGGAGAGACATAACATTCCTGCAGAGACTCACTGCTCTCTCAGTTCGGGGGCGGCAGGCTCGGGACAGATGGAGGGAACATATTGCTCACTAATGAAAGTCACAGTGTATCAGTCCTCGTGTGGAGAAAAAGGACAAGTAGTGTGACTCAAATGCTTCCAAAACAAAGCAACATGTCCAGTGAGGGAGCCTCTGACTCTGAGCCATTAACTATGATAACTTAAGCAGCATGTCAGCTTTAAGAGGTTTTTAAACCGCACTCAGATGATAAATACACTGTTTTTATGTTGAACTGCGAACAAGTGTGTAGACAGTAAATATACCGAAGATGAAAAGTAACACAGGATAAATAGCAACAGCAGGAACCAGTAAATCTGGTCAACTTACTGCAAACTAGTGCCAGGATCATGCGGAGCAGCTTGTACGGACAGCGCATCCCGGCCCAGTTCTGCAGCACAGAGTGAAAGTGTCTCGTCAGCGCAAACAATCACGACACAAACAACCATTACATATACAAGTGTGTTCACAGTCCTGGCAGGAAGAAGCACCTCACTCTCTATCCTCCGGGCATATTTAGACAAGAGGGAAAGACAATCCATATCCATATGAGAGAGGAGGCAGCACTTACACAAGACAAAGATGCGATTATACACCTGGCTGCTCTTCACTTACTGGTTCCAACTCAGTGGCACTCTATTAATTAAGGCTAAGATAATTTAACAGAAGGAGAGAATGGGCCAATAAATAGCCCTTGTGATTCTTCAGGGAAAAAAACAATGGCAGAACAATGGCATCCTGCCTTAGAATAACACATTCACTCCCCAGGATGAATAATTGCACCAATCACATCCCTCCTCAAGTTGCTGGCTGTGGGAACATGACCCATCGCCAGTATTTTTAGTCTCCTCTTAAAGCAGAAAAAGAAATAGTGAAAGGCATGTAAAATTTAAGAGAAATGTATAAATAAAAAACCTGCTGTGACCATACGTTTAAAACAAGAGAGGAGTGGCGGCGCTCCCGAATGTCACAACATTTCTACAAATAAATGATTAATATCATGGGAAAAGGGAGAGGTCAGCAAAGCAGTGCAGAGGAGGAGGTCTGAGCTGTGTGTGATGTGATGTTGCTGCTCTCTGATGGGAGGCAATTTGCTCCGACGTGCCTCCAAACTCACAGGAGGAGAAGGGCGATCTTTAACCAGAGGACAATCAATCCATTTTGTCTTACAGATCTTGTTATCACACTGCTGATACTGAAATGCTGAAGGAATCTGACGTGTGTGTGTGAGAGGTACAGGTCAGATCACTGAGAGGCTGAGAGAAAGAGAACATGCTGTTCAGGAAGACACAATTATAAAAGCTAAAAACAGAAGGGCTCAATTGTCTCTAAAAAAACATCAAGAACAAGAAAAAATAAACGTCCAGAGTTCAGTTCGTGCACTACATGGTTCCATGATGTATTCTGACAGTGTCTCTGGAGCTGTATGACTTCCTGAGAGTCACGTCCACAGCAGTCCCCGAAACTTCACTGAACCTGAAAATGCCTTTTGAGCAAACCGGATGATGATGGTTGATGGCAGATGGCCAGGAGTTTACTGGGTTGAAACAGGCCGGGCTTTCAAGATTTCCTTCAAACAAACTGGACAAAAACTAATCAGAGCAGAACTGCGACGTGTGCCTGAAAGGATTTCCCAACAATAAGCGCAACAGAGCACATAAACTGTGCGTTTGCTGCGATGAGCGCACAGTGTTACAGTTACAGAGTCTTTGCTTTGAGCCCGTCGGCGTACTTTGATTTCTATCCCTGCTGGCATCTCCATTGCCCACAGTGAACAGAGACATTAGTTAAAGTGATTCGTCAGATGTAACACCGCCTCGAGAGTCGGAGAGAATGCGGAAGGCATTTCGCATAGAAACCTTGTGACAGAAACACACACAGCACCCAGGGAGTTCACTGTCATGTTTGTTTTTTTTTTGTTTTTTTCAGTGGACACAAATAAATATAGTCTTAATAATTGATATAAGAGCTTGAAATGCCAGTTCACATGAGATTCATCAATACAGATGACGAGCGCAGGTTGGATAAAAGGAAAGGTTTAGTAATATGAGACTCTGGAAGAGGGTCCTTTGGGTCTGCTGTTCATAAACAAACAAACAAATAACAAATAAAAAGTGAAGCCCAGGATGTTGGTGGGCGTATGAGGCTGGTCCCTGTCTCTCTTGCTCACACCATGTGGACGGCTCTGACATTTCATCTCTATTGAAAACTGTTTTCCAGATGCAACAATGGAGGCGATGATGATGAAGATGATAATAATAATGGCAGTTACCATGACGACATTGGCCAGATGTGCTGAGCACAGAGCGTAGACACCCCCGGAACCCCCCACAACTGGAGCACGCATGTCGGTGATGGACACTGTCAGTGAGCCTGCAGAGACACAGAGAGAGAAGGAAACAGAGAGAGCCATATTAGGAATCGAGACGTAAGAAAGAGGGAGAGGATGCAATGCAGGGAGTGTGTGAGTGTGTGTGTGTGTGTGTGTGTGTTGTGTTTAAAGAGAAAGAGAGAGAGAGGACAGCATTTTAGAGCAGAGGGGAAAAACAAAGGGAGAGTCAGATTACTCATCACGCAGCAGCACAAGTCACCTTCCTCTGAGCATTTCTCTAAAAACCTCTGTGTAAAAAAAAAAAAATCATCACAGGGGCTGTGCTACATCAGCTGACCTTCACATGCCCTTTTATTTTACATCCACAACACATGGCCCACTACAGGCTTTTCCTGTATGTAAGCAGGCTGCTGAAGCTGCCAGCTGAGTAATTATATTCAAATGGTAAAAGGAACGTTTTCCTAATTGGATTTTCCTTGAGGATGCTGCAATTAAAAAAAAAAAAAAAAAAAAAGAGTCCACTTTAAAATGATCTCTGATCAAAGTGAAACCAGGAGAACACAGGCGAACTTCGCTGAGGACGATCATTTCCAATTCTCTAAAAATGCTTCGCGTTATATTCATGAGCAAAGTTTAATATGGGATATGTAGATGTGGACAGAAGCCAAATGTGCTGTTTAAAAAGAGAGTTATAATATGAAAAGTACAGTGGTGGTGGTGGTGGCAGTGACAAAGGGATGAACATTATGACACGCATTACTGTAGCCTGCAGAGTAATTGCACACTTAATAATACTCTCAATAATCCCAATGCTGCTTCATATGAACAATTAGCCATTTTCAAGCAATTATTTAGAGCTGAAACCTTTTAATTAACTTTTTTTTTTGTGCAAGCACTTGAAGGCCCTGGTGTTTTTTAATAACTCAAGGCAGGTTGTGGCTGTGTGGAGCTAAAATTATGAGATGTCACCAGCTTCATAACAACTAATACAATAGCAACTAACTAAATACTAAATAATAATAATAATAATAATAATAATAATAATAACACCAAGTAATAACACTAATAATAATATAAACTGTCACACCCCTCAGTGCATGCTTCACATTGAAGACTGTTCAGAGTTTCTGTTGCCGAAGAACCTGTCCCTTCTGCTCTGCTGTCGATTTCATCATGTTTGAATTCTGAATGTAGACTCTTTTATTTTGAAGGACTGGCACCAAAAACATATGGACAAGTTGGACATTTTTGGAAAGTTTGTTTCTCATCTCTTCATACCTCATTTGCTTTATTGTGGCTCTGTCTACCAGCTCCTCTAAATCTCAATAGTTAAACCGTTCGTTCTCGTTTGTTTAATCTGCACAGAAAACTGAAATGTAAAACAAACAGCAGGTATTCCAGACCACTTTGTTTCTATACTAGCCTTATATTTACCTGACAGATATGAGAGCGATATCAATCTTTTCGTTCAGCTCTCAGCCAGAAAGGGAATACGCACATTTCACAAAATGTCAAACTGTTGTTTATAAGTATTTTAGTATCTGACTCAACAGTCGATGCACAGGGAATGTCGCAGTGGCAATTCTTCGGCAACTCGAGAATAATAAAAAGTCACTAAACGAGCAAAGAGCCCTTGAAAAGGACTTTAAATATCCAGCTGCTTTTGGTAGTGTTAAAGTGTTTAAAGGTGTGTATAGGTGTAATCCTGAACGCAGTACAGTACACTTCCCTCTGCATTAACCACAGCACCGACTCTGTGAAGCAGGACAGAATTCCAAGCAGGAGAAATGACAGTGGCGGTTGCTTGCGAGGACAACGTCAGCCACTGTTAATTATGCAAATGAGCTGATAAGAGAAGCGGAGAGGGCTGATAAAACAAAACAGCCTCTTTTTAATCACAGTTGGGGTTTGCTGGAGTTGTGATCTCAGATCTATAATGCATGTTGTAACATTCATATTCTGTGTGTATGTGTGTGTGCGTGCGTTGTGGGACCGCACAGAGTAAACACCGTCTCAAAGAACGCCTTGTCAGCCCGTGGTGGCAGTGATGATCATGGAAAGACAGATGGTAATCAGAACGCGTTCCTGAGTCATTCATCTCTCCTCGCTCCGACACATATGGGCTATTTCACGTGGATTTATGGGGCATATGAAGGTTGGTGCTTCAGCTAAAGATTTCAGGAGATTCACTGTGCCCCATTTTTAGTAGTGCCACAAAATTGCAATTACACAGTGTAGCGTAGAGTATGTGGTCTCTGATCTCTTCAAAGTAAGTAAAAATTGAATTGGAGCAACTTCAGCAGCATCAACATCTGAGTCCTCACAACGTCTTTTGCTGTTAATTTATTACTTCAGTCCATTAGAGTTGGAGGACGTATTGATGATAACAGAATGCTATGAGAGAGTTCATCTGGGGTTTTAGTCTGAGTGAAACAACTGTAGGAATTTATTTTACTGTGTGATATGAACATGGACAACCTTTCTTTCCTCCGAGAGATCTCTCACCTTAACTTTGGATTAAACTTGTTGATTAAAGCGTGTAGCTGATTAAAAATAGATATTGTGTTAATATCTCCCAGTTTGCAACGGACTGTGGAGACAGATACTGTGTTTCCACCATACAGAAGACTGTCGTTGGACAGATTTCTTCACTTAACTTGCACTCAATGCAGTGCTGTTTGGTGTTGAGAATGCTGAACCAGACCAGTGAAGTTTCAAGCAGTAAAACCAAAACTAGGAGCTGAAAGACACTAGAAAGGGTCCTTATGGCTGAGGGGAACTGCAGAGTGGTGGATCTGTGGATTCTCCCCTCTAAATATTACACATGGTAACTAGTTGCCTGTTCTAAGACCACGTCTTCATAGGAGACTCTTGTCAGGGATGTGACGCCACCAGCTGTGGGTGAGGAAGAGAAGACAACCTGAGACCTCCGGCTCAGAGGAAGAGACCGGCTCCACAGGGAGGATACAAACTGCTCTCCCCTCCTGCTCGCTCTGCTTTGGTGAGAGGCTCCAAAATACAGTATGAATATTAAACAGGCCTGTCATGTGGGCTCTCCTGCTTAGGGGGGATTTAAGATTTAGGATTCTCGCACTCAGCAGGAGCTCAGACGTGAGGTGTACGATTATTTCAGTGCCGAGCTGACACATTCCATCGCATGCACAGATTATTTATTGTTGGCATCCTGAAGTGATCATCAACATCCTCAAATCTTTTTGTGAGCTTGCAACATCCACAAGTGCACTGTGGTGTAGACAGTAAAAATGATGTACTTTTCTATATGAGTGCAGGTCAAATACACACTCAGGGCTATACCACCTACCGCAGTATAATCTCCAATGCAGCTCAGAGAACTGAATCTCTCTGTCAAACCAAACTTGTTACACCATTACTGTTACTTCAGGCTGCCCTTAAGCTATGGGTCAACATTATATTTTTGCAGTCTCTCTGGGATAAGGTGCCGACAAGGGTCGGTAAGCTGATCCGAGGCCAGAGTTTGACAGTGCCTGAGGCTGCGCCGCTCTGTGGCCACTCCAGTGGAGGCTGCGCTGCAGCAGAGCAAATGCTGCAATAAAAAATATTTATCCTCTAATCCTCGCAAAATGTGGCGAATCATAACTCTGCACAAGCACAAGCACAGATAAACATGATGCTTCTCACTGTCTGCTCTCTAGAGTCTTCACTATCAGCTGTGATTACTGAAACTATTCACAGTCAATCCAGAGTCCTTGGAGAAATGTGGTCGTTTTTCATTGATCAAATTTAGTTGAATAGATGTTTAAATAAAGTCTAAATGGCTGTAGATGTCCAGGCTAAAACAATTATATTAGATCATCTAAAGCTGTGCTTTCTATCCAAAATTAAGCATTTATGTGTATGCATAGATGTTCCTGGTGCACATTTCTTATATTCATTTCTTGCTGTTATATAATAACGTAGAAACCACAACATCAGAAACCCAGCGCCACCACCACACATCACCTAGCTCTTAATTTGTAAATTTGTCTGACAGAAGGTGTTTTCTGGGAAACTAAAGGATGCCAGGGAACATTAATATGTATTGAGCTACATTTCTTGGTTGGTCAGCCAATAAATTACTCAGGAGAGGACAATTAAAGGACAAGGAATGTTTATTTATTCAGGTGACTGAGTCAGTATTGAGTATAAAGAAAAACTGGCAACCCAGCACTGTGCTTTTATTCTTTCATTCAGTCCGGTACTATGAGGAGAGACCACCCAAATCACCCAATTTCATTTATGTTATGACAGATGAAAGAATTTGTAAGACAAGTCTTTTTTTTTTGAGTCCATCAGGACGACCATTTTGCAACTGTCTGTTCTCATAAAAGAAAAAAGTAAAACATTTCAATGGAAAGCCAGTTCTCTGTCTCAGAGCTCAGAGGACAGTATCAGGTAAAGGAATCCTGCACCCGCTGGTACTGACTGCTGCCTTTTATGTTTGAGTTGCTCTATTTGTACACGGTTGCCTCAGACAGATCTATTCTGTATGCGTTAAATCTTGTGGCCCTGCACAGAGATGTGCTGTAGTCAGCACTCCTGTAGTCACAGGGCTGCCTCTGCTGGCTAATAAACGGGGGAGATGCCTGATCAGATTTATTTACAAAGCACAAATAAGAAGAGAGGGAGACTGATGGAAAAAGTAGGCAAGTGGGTGCACGAGAAACACAGATAAAGAAGACACTCTAAAGCTGCAATTATGCAATCAGAGCACCAGGTTTTTTCTGTTTGTCATTTTTTAAATTTTCTGCAGGCCAATTATAAGAGACGCAGGACTCCGGTATACGAACATCAGTCCACACTGTGGTGTGCGGCTTGTTATATATTATATATTATTATATTAAATATTTTCACTAAGGATCCCTTTTTTTTTTTTTGGTTAAAGAATTGTGACAAAGTCATGAACTCAGCGGGAAATAACGTGTCACATTTTTGTTCATAAAGAACACAATACATGATTTCACTGATTTATTGATTATCAAAATATCTGCCCAAGACTAATCAGCTCATCATCTCAGTGCTGGTCTTATGTGTCATGAAGGGGCGGCTTACTTTAGTTTTGGTATAACAGTAGACACAGTTTAGAGGTGACTGGAGACAAAATGTAAATGTCAGGGTGACTCAACTGGAGGCAGACCATGTGCCACATAGTCTTTTGTCTACTTTACAGTCTATTTGAAAAGCTCATAGCTTCAAATGTCATTTAATAGAGTGGCGTCCGTTTCCAAGCCTCATTTCAACTATAATAGTGCTGTCAGACCGGGGGAGTTCTATTAAAGATATTTTCCACCTGGGAAGGAGATAGATGCCTCTGTGTCATCCAGACAGACAGAGATAAGGGAAATATCACCTTTGCCGCCAATTCTTTCCTTCAAGTGGAGCAGCATGACTCGCAATCAGTCCTCATCCAATCTAACATCTTCATCCATCTCCTGGTGCCCTGGTGGAGCGTGGGTGGGTGGGAGGGGATGGAAACCCTCAGATGATGTGAAGGGAAAGACGGAGTCTGCAAAGTTTTACTTATCAGAGGTGTCAAGCTGCGGAGGAGCATCCCAAACAGTCAGCATCCTCAAAGGCGATAAAACACTACAAACCTGCGCCCCTGCACTGCAGTCAAAGCAGATCATTAGACGAACAACTTGTGAGGAAAACACAGATCCAAAGTTGAAACACAACATAAATCAGGACTCCTCTTGTCTACATAAAGAAAGAAAAGAAAAAGGAATAACAACAACAACACGATTTCAGTGCGGTTGATGCCAAGCTCTGGCCTGAAGGAACGGATATAATTCATCAATTTCACAGTTTGCCAGCATGACCACTGTAAACACACCCTGGCCTTGGTTTCCTTAGAGACTGATTCTGTTTATTCTAACAGTCCTCTGCCCTGTCCAAATTTGCCACATGGGGAAAAATATGATAATATTTATGCTACCCCAGAGCCCAGGGGGCATCAAGAAAAATCAATAATCTCCACAAGTCACATCCTCAGAGCTGCTGAGAGGAAAACGGCTCAGCACAGCACCAGCACTCTGGTAAATGTATGGTCATATCTGATCTTGTGTGTTTGTGAGTATATGAGCATACCTATGATGGAGGAAGCAAAGAGATAAAATGGAGAAATTAGTGGGAGTGTACATCCTGTGAGAGGATATTGTTTATGCCATAAGAAGAGCCGCAATGCAAAAAAAAAAATTTCTTGTCACGACCATAGAGATTATCACTCATGACTGCTTTTCAGCGTGCAAGCACAATAGCTGACCTTGGATGAAAATTACTCAAATTCTTCCAACATCCCGATGAAAAAAAAAAAAAAAAAAGGCAGAAAATCACTTCCTGTGCTCAAGGTTGCAGAGCCACAGTGGTAGCTACAGGGAGTGTGATGTTCGTCTTCATCAGAGAACCTTGAAACTAACAACCGAAGTAAATGCAATATAAAACTGAGCAGAGAAATTGCCTCCTCTCTAACTCCAACAGAGTGCCAGACAAATATTGCTGTCCTGGATTGGCTTCACACAGCAGATGCAAATAGACACCCGTAAACACAGTGGGCTCGCTCCACACAAATGGGATCCCTTCAAATGAGGCTGCATTACAGTAGAAATATTCATCATCAGTGGTGTTGTTATCAGTGGGATTGCAGGGGGTGGATGTAGAGGAAGTGAGCTTGTTGTCACCTAGGAAGAGTGAGATGGGGGAATGGGGGTGGGGTGGGGTGGGGGGAATTACCATAATCACGCTGGCAGGCTCTGCAAAGCACCAAGGTCACCCTGCCTCCTCAGTGCTCAGTTCTGCTCACCACCAGGGGAGTACATCAGAAGCACAGGACCAGACGCTTCAGTGTTACACTCAACACCAGGGTTCGTACACACAGAGCAGTCTGCAGCTAAAGTTAGCTGAAAACACACTAATGTGACCTTGTACGCTGAGAATGCTGCAGGTTCACGGCCACACACTCCACCAACAGGCCTTCAAAGTAACAGCGAGAGGGAAATAATTGGTATTCAGCTGACAACAGCCACATAAAGACGACTCTCACAGTCCTGAAAACGCCTCCTGCTTTCCGCAACCCGTACCAGGTTCACCTCGAGGCAGTCAAACCAGCGTGTCGTTAAATATCTCTACACATGCAGTCGCTTGAAGTGAGTCAGAGTCAGAGGCCGAGTCACACCCCTCTGGCACAGAGTATGATTTATCCAGCACTCTGTTCCCTCTGTTCTCTGACACTTCCTCTCTTCTGTCCTGCCCTCTCTTGTCTTTTTTATCTCCATCTCTTCCTCAGTAACTGAGTTTGGTTGCTGATGCAGCTGATGCATTGTGACAGCGTGGCAGCGTCAGCTTCTCTTTGCTCCAAGAAAATCTCCCATTTTACCAAAAAATCCTGTGACCCTCTGCTCGTAGTAACTTTCTTGAGAATCACAGTGAATCAACTTTCTAAAATTTTTTGACGCACGTTTCAGCAGCAAAGCTCTGTTGGATTAAGCTATAAAGTATCAAATTTCATTAAGCTCTTTATAAACCATTCAAAATGCTGTCTAACAAAAATGTCAACATCCACTTACTAGCTTTTCCTGAGCTTTCCCGAGTTTTCAAAAGCCTTTTAATTAAAGAGAAACTGAGAAAGTCAGAAAAATGTGTCAAAAGCTCTGGAAAAAAACTAGTAAGTGGACTTGAGTTGTCTCTCCAAGAATGAACTTCCACTCACCAGTCATAAGAAGAAAACTTTAATCTCTGTTTCCTATAGTGCCATACTTACCTAATAACTAACAAATAACAGTGAATCAAACCTATAAAATCAACCTGTTACCAAACTGGAAATATTTCATCAAAGTACTAAAGCTCATTCTTGCATATTCCAACTACTCATTTGAACTTATTGATTTTAATCTTGTAGATTCAATCCCAAAGCTGTATTTCTAGGCTTTTGTGATTTCAGTAGAACAGTGTAACTTGGAGCTTGTGTGCCTCCACCAAACATCAGACATCAGCAACATGGATGATGGACAAAGTCGCTCTTGGCGGTGTACCAAGGCCCTCTATTCTATTCACTGGCAGCAGATCTAATCATATTTACCCTGCCTACATATGTGCAGCTTTTAAAAAGCATCAATCAGTTACGTAACAGGAATGTGGAAACTGTAGAACAACACAGGAAAAAGCAAGCCTGAAGACCTGCAGTCATTTAGAGACTGAACAGGTTTTTATTAACGTTAGAGAACGAAGAAATAATCATCAGGCTAAATTAGGAGCGACATTAAAGCGAGTCTTGCGGCCGCGACCGAAAGCTGACACTGCCGCCATGCTGCCTGATATCAGAACAACATTAATCTACTGCTGAAGGATTAAACATTACATGCAACTTGACGTGGTGCTTTTAAGTAAGGACATCTACTGGCTTGCAAAAATGAGGTTACACTGACATGCAGTCATTTATCACATTTCCATTACAATTTCCCATCAGGCCACATGTCTCTCCCTCGTCTTGGACTGAGGATACCAATAAGTGGTGTGAGCACAGTGCTGTGTAACACTGGGCACTTTATTACAGTGTATTTTGTTAACAGGCTCCTGGACACAGGGAGGAGAAAACCCTCCTGCATAATTCAAAGCATTCGCTCCATAGGTGCTGTAGTAGCCAACAGGAGGCGATCCACGGGCTCGTAAAGTGCTCAGTGACAAACTGAAACCTCTCATGGCTTCTCCTTCAGTTTGTCAGGTGCATGCATAAGAATTTTAAACCTTTATTTATCCAGGGACAGTGGAGGGAAAAGTACTTAAATAATTGACTCAAATAAAAGCAGCAATGCCACACTATACAAAATACTCCATTATAAGTAAACGTCCTGCATTCAAATCTGTAGGCGTAAGTGTAGAAGCAGCAATAAAGCTGAAATGATAAGTTAATGAATTATTTGACAGAGAAATAATTGGCAACAATTTTGGTAATAGATTAATGGTTTTAGTTATGCTTTAAGCAAACATGGTGAAAAGATGCCAAATGCTCTCTGCTTCAGGCCTCACAAGACTGGATTACTTCATACACAATACTGTTTGGTGGTATAACCTATAACAATGCTTCAAATTTTATTTCCCTCTCAACACGGTGGAGAAAAGAGAAGCTTAAAATAGAAATACTTAAGTATTTGAGTAAATGTACTCCTTAGAGTACATTTACCTCAGAGCAGCTCACCTGGAAGAATAACCACAGTGTTATCTCTGGTACCATATACCTATAATATTATTTTCTATGTATTACTTCTTTTGTTTATTTGTAAATGTAATATTATTTACATTTTTAATGTATTTTTGTATCACACTAAGTGTATCTGTTTTTATAAAAGCCCAACTGGAGACAAGAATGTGCAAATTAAATGCCACGACTTGTGTTCATTCGCCCGACTAAGTCAGTGCTTATTAACCACCCCTTTAGCAGATATCACACCTTGCAAACACATTTTGTAGCAGCCAAGAGTCTTTCGATTCTCCTTTTTTAAGGAACTTTCAGCCTCTTTTCCTGCAGATCACAAAACGGCTCTGGCTCATCCATATTTCCCATATTTCCTTCTGAAATATGGTCTCCTTCTGACGACTCTTCCACGTAGACCCTGTTTGTGTTCACTCCTGTGTCAGCTAATCCTTCCTGCAGCTCCTTTGCCTTCGTAAAGGAGTTCTGCTTTGCCTTTTCTGCCCAGCAGCCATGAAGTTTTATCTGAAAGTTTTTTTGGTCTTCCAGATGTTGTCTTCATTTGCACACTTCCCCTTAACTTTTATTTCATACTGACATTTCGGACATTGGAAATTTCAAGCTGGAAGCAATTTTGAAAAAATCTTTTTTACAGCCTTTCCTGCTTTGTAGGCAACAGTTAGCCTCTTTTTCAGATCCTCCATTTCCAGAGTCAGTTATTTCAAAGGAGCCCCCGCTTGGTGAGTGGTACCACAAGAGTCAGAGTTTCATGAGCTCATCAGAACACTCAATTAACACCTAAGGAGTTAATAAAGTGCGGAGTGTTTTACAAGCAGAAAGGTGCCCAAACTTTGGTACACACCACAAATATTGTTTCATTTTTTTTCTTCTCTTTTTTAAGTTCATATAATAAAAACTTCCTTCTACGTGAAAAACCACTAAACAATATAATATGCCCGGGGTGCCGAATCTAATAAACAACAAATAAATAAATAAATAAATAAACTACCACAAATCCAATTAAGATATATTTTTAAAAAGATTCTTTTTCTGCAACAGCAAACTGAGAAGACAGAGGGGATGACACACAACAACTGCAATGCAGGTCACACCACACACTTAACACCTGTGTCTACTCTAAATAAGGATTTTAAACACATTTCTTTCATTCTTGATTAGAACTTTTTCTTTACAATTGAAATGTGAGGCTGTGTGTCTTTCACACCACGGAAACAGCACTTCTTCACTTTTCCGCTAGAATTTGTTGATATTTTTAACGAAAGTCTGACGATTAAAAGAGAAAGTTTTGCCTCAGGTCTTTGCCACACTGAGGACCTGCAGAATCAATTCTGTCACCACTAAAATCTCATAAACACACTGATATCTGAGTTGAGCAGGACAGAGTGAGACAGCAGACTCAAGCTTGCTACTGTAGTGAGAGGACGCTGGACGATTTGGATTGTCTCAACTGTGAGGCTCACACAGGGCTACAAGGAAAAACATGGTGGTCTGGCACCTGTTGATGTCCTGAACCACACGAGGAAGCTGAGGCAGTTGTTGGCCGGAGTGAAGGAGAACCAGAAGAGAATGAAGAGTAAAAAAAAAAAAAAGAAAAAAAAAAGAAGATTAAAAGGAGGAATCGCTGCCGCTGCCTCTTTAATGTGGAGCTGAGCTGAAATGTTGAACATGACTCAACATTTTACATTCATCTCGTCAACAGAGTCTGAAATTCTGACTGATGCTGTTCTTATTGTGAACCATGAAATTCGAGTGGAGCTCTCCAGCCGCTGTTAGAGCAACAGAGCCACGAAGGATTACTGAGTGGACGCAGAATGGCTCTGTCTGTCTGTTGGGAAATAATTACAGATTTTTCTTCTTTTGTCAGCACACATCCAAGGACAAAATGTGCAATGTCTACTTTATTTTGAGGTTGCACTACATTATTGGAGCAGTGCAATGGAGCGAAGATGAGGCCGTATCCAAGATTCACAGATGCGTATATAACACGATGTGAACTACCCAGATTAAAACCTTGCACTTTGTGAAACAAATTTATCTTTTCTTTTAAATTGCAAAATGTATTATTTTCAAGATAATGACTGCCGAGATGCGTGTTCATGCATGTGAGATGTGTGTCTATATGAGAACAGTTTTATACTTTCACAGTGTTTGAGGCATCTTCAAAAAGAAAAATCTTTCTTTTGGCTTTGAAAGTGAGCCCCGCAGTGCAGAAATTCTTGCAACGTGCTAAGGAACAAACACAAAGACACAATACCTGCAGCACGTTGCTCCATAAATGCACCCACTGGGTGCAGCTATAACCTGAAAGCTCCGCTGCCCTACAAAAATAACTAGCAACATGCGTGCGAGAGCTGATAGCAACAGCCGACATGATTGAACTCATGAGCTAGAATAAGATGGCATGAATATAAACATGAGACAGCCATGGGCAACAAAGTGGGGAAGGAGGAAAAATAAAGAATTTCACTGAGTAATCTAAAGCACTGGGCAATTTCTAACATCCACAAGCAATAAGAAGTTTACAAAGACTGAGGGAAAATGCAAAGTGTGAGGCAGGGAAACGCCATGTAGAACCAAAGCCAGACACATACATATTTAGTGTATCAGTGAAAGGAAGAATGAGTGGCTGAGAGGAGCTGCAAGAACAAACCAATGGACCTTGTTTTCCAGATAGCGACATCTTTCCACCCAACTATAACATTTTACTAAAAAAACAAAAAAACAAATGTCAAATTCATGGTGCCAGAGAAAAAAATCACCAGGGTCATTAGGTTTTATGAGTGTTTTCTCAGTGGAAGAAGTTCAAAATGAACATACATTTCTCCTTTCAATGTTTCAGTGGGAAATAAAATAGAAACCATATTGTCCTTTTAATTCAAGGGGTAATAATCATAAGGCTCATAGAGCTCAGAGAAGTCCTCAACAATGCACTTTAAAATGACAAGGGTAATCCTGCTTTTTAAGCCAATTTGAAAAACAGTTTTTCATGTGGACGTCTCTAAAATCTGGAGGAAAATTCAAACTCATTCACCAGCTCCATCCTCACCCTCAGTGCGCCTCACTACATCAACTGGCCAACTGTCTTTTGAAAACCTCCAGCTGCGTCCAAAGCCCAGTCGGTGGCTTTCTTCTGACCTCTCTCACCTGGAGGGAACAGGGCTGCCTCTCAACTCCCGACTGAGCGCTCTCGCCTCTTATCATTAGCCCTGAGACCCCCGCAGCCAGAGCCTCCAACAACTCCAAACACAGCGAGAATTACACGCACACAAAACGTCCCACTGCGACTCCCAACCAGCTTCCTAATGGACCACTTTCCAATAGACATTTGTGCCTGCACAGCTCCAATTTCAACTCCATCAACGAGAATCAGGAGGTGAAATTATCGCACTGCTAAAAGTCGTTTATCATCTTGTGACTGTCAGGCGGCTCAGTTCTTCCTCGCCGTTCGGGAGGAATTCAGCTGATTTCTTCTTCTTCTTTTCCTCATTTGTCAAACTGAAGAGCTGGAACTCAAAGTCAACTAAGTGTTGACTCAAGGAATCGTGATGATGATGATGATGATGAAGATTTGAGTTTATGCTGATTGTCCACTGTTAAATTGCTGTAAGTTAAATGCAGTAAAATTCAAATTTCGTTCCTGGCGGTTACACACGGCTGCAGATTCAACTTGTGCTACAGAAATTCCACCTTTGATCACTACGATGTAACTCAAGCAGAAAAACTGTAGCGAACGCAGTTTTACTCTGAGTGTACAAATGTCAGCATGTGCGATCTCCTCGCTGCTTTTTACTCCTCCTCGACTCAAACACAACATCTCAAACTGCACTTAGGCTAATTCCCCAGAGAGAGGCCCTGCATTACTCTCCCGCTTTTTCCTCCTATAAGTCCCATGCTCTCTTGCTTGCTCTTTCTCTGTCATCATTGCTAAAATAAATCAAAGTTACAATAATTCATGAGTGCTACGAGTGAGTGTGTGTGCATGAGAGTGTGGGTCTGATTTTACAGAGCACGAGGAGTTTGGAACGGCTTTAACTCGATTTTATTGCTGTATGTGCAGAGAGAGGAAGGGAAGAGAAAAAAGAATTTAGATTTTTAGTCTAAATTTAGAAAAGAAAAATCAGGTTACTAAAAACGAATGAATATAACTCAATATGAATTAGGCTATTGCTCTCAGCAGTATTCAAATAGTGGTTAGCAAGAGATTTATGAGATCCGAGACAGAAAGTGTTCCCAGTGAAAGTGAAAGGAAAAAGAGGTTTGTGCTGTGGTGTTGGTGTAACTTTTACGTATTAACAGCAAAAACTGCAGCGAGGAAAAAAAAATACGCGTCTGGCAATCAGTACGGATTTAAAATGCACAATCTCCAAACTGGCTCGTCAGAGGATGAAAGTTAATGAGGTTTCTTGTCAACAAAGACTTGAGTGCTGCAGCCCAACCTCTGGACACCATGAATCACTCGTGCTAGATTTGGTTTGGTGGCCTGCATTTGTTTTAAAGGGCCAACCAGCCGAGTCACGTTTATCAGAACTATCAAAACAGTCTGTCGTGGATGTCAGCTCGAGGACAAGATGCCAACACTCTGTCTCAATGGTCCTGCATTTGCAGCTGAAAATAGCTGTTGGTTTTTGTACAGTAAATGTTAGATGCAGTACAAAACCTCTAACTTGATAAATGATAAACGTACAAAGCCAAACAAAAATCAAAGCATTTTTCTGAGTAACACACCGTACAAAGAGTAGCTGTTTCTGTTTACGTCTTTGTTTTAAAAACCACAGGTTTACATATTGATACACTTTTTTATAACACACTCACCGGCCAGAACTCCTGCCATGTAAAGCAGACTTATTCGTAAGATGCCATGGACCATCTCTAAAGGCACGCCGATCATCAGCTGCAGCAAAGCATTGAATCCCAGCTGCTCCAAACTGAGGAGAGAACCAGATTTTAATGGAGTGAATCTTGCAGGAATCTGCATGTGGGAAGCGGAGGTTCGTGAACGTACCCAACGTGCATGAACATGTAGCTGAAGAAGCGCCACACTTGCGCACGGTGGCCGGGATGGTAGACCAGGGGGCTCTTCATGAAGTCAGGCTGATAGGTCTGCAGTACCCACTTGTTTAGCATGATGCCGTAGCACATGAACACGATAATCTGCAACAAAGACACAGAAATGACACCAAACTGTCAGTTCTTGCTGACATACCCATTACACAGGCTCTCTCTGCAGACTGCTGGTACAAAAGGTGGAAATTGCCCTGCAAAACAAAAACCCACAGTGCTTTATGAAAGACACATGAGGTTTTCTTCTTTGTCTTCTTTTTTTCTTTTTGTGCTGATGCTTATTAGACTTGTGGAGACAATTACTGGCCGCAGAAAAAAACTGTACATCTGGTTCAATTCCATTAATTTCTTTTCATAGAATAATGACTCATTGTCTCTGTGAATTAAAATGAATGTGAACCATTATTATCACATCCTCATTGTCATTACAGACTATTCAGTGCCATCAGTGGCATTATAAGAGCACTTGGCTTTCTTTCCTGAGAATTATGATGATTTCAGGGGAAATGATGAAGTTTTGTTGAGAGACTGCAGTTTATTTTCGCCGCTTAATCCCAAACCATTCAACTGTGGTCCTGGAGGGCTTCCATGTTAGTGTTTTTTTTTTTTTTTTTTCAAATGAACATAATAGGTCAATTAATGCCACTGTGTGGTGGCCAGGGTGTTTATTGACCTGGTTTCCAAGTTCCAAAATCGGTGTCTGAAAAAAAAAAGAAAAAAAGAAAATCCCTGCATGCAAGTCTGAGTGAGGGTTTCAGCTTGGAGGAGCGGCATTAAATGCACCCACTAAGCCCCTGACTCCCAAATGGGTTACCAGCTCATATCGAGCTCACAGTAAAAGCTTGTGATCAAAGGCAGAAAAGCTTTTCAGTGGGTCTGAGGCGAATGACTGAGCCACCAGAACAGTCTAAAGTCAGTGTTGTGGGTTAGTAGCACATACTGAGTCTTAAGGTGAAACATTGCAGGACAAAAATAAGAATACCTCAATCAGTGGGGATTAATCAGTAGAAGTGAGATTTATGTTCTGATCTACTGAACCCTAAAGACAAGCTGATAATGTCCATCCCCTAACCTGGACAATGGTGACAATGGCGATGAAGACAGGCGGGGGACACAGGCGGTTCTGGTGGAAGTACCAGCGTCGGTCCGTCTCGCAGGGCAAGATCTCGTAGGCCACATAGCGCACAAAACGTTTGTACAGACCCAGCCCCGTCTCGTCCAGCAGGATCTCCCTCTGCAGCGTGCGGCGGCCATTGGCAATGGCTCGTCGGAAACTGCTGGAGCGTTTGCTGCTCATCTGAGGAAAGGATGAAAAAAAAAACAAACAACAAAAACAAACGTGCATTATTCTTCAAGGTCCAGTGCAATATCTTGAGGACAACTGCTTGAATTTCAAAGAAACGTAGAGAAATGATGAGCGTCATTTTCCAAATGAGACTGACAGGAGCTTAAAAAAACATCTTCTTGCTGAGAGTTAAACGAGAAGATCAATACCACTCTCACGTCTGTGGGAATAGATGAGAAACTATTTTTTTTCAGCTGACAGACAAGTTTTTTTTGTGACTTTAAAGAATCAGCAAACAGCTTTGCATTCATTTGCCGTGTTTGTTCTTTGCAACCTGATGACTCAATGTGTTTTTGTGCAATAAACTTGTCTCAAGTCACTGTGCGACCATTACCGTCAGCATCTGGAGGACACACCTTTACCAGGACGAACAGATCCCATCATCTCCTGCTGCTAAATTTCTCATCTTAGCAATTAAAGCCGTAACTTTCTTCACGCTAAGTGGCTCAAACATCAGTAAAGGAGGATATCTTCTTTTCATATAATCTGAGGGAAGCTCATCAGTGTGACTAATCATCCTAGATGGGGACGAGCCAACATGCATAAAGTACTGATTTCACAAGGGATAGCATGACGGCTCATATAAGTCCCACTCCTATCATCAACTAGTCAGAGGAAAAGGTGAAGACACTCTCATCTTCTTTTAGGACTTTTTCTGTCCTGACCTTGTTCAGAGGCTTGTTCATTATAAAATGTTTTTTGCATGCACTTCTAACTTTCATTTATGTGTGATGTCCAGGTTTCACTTTTCCAGTATTTGATTTATTTGCATGTGTTGACTAAGTGGAATCACTAAACCAACATGAAGCTAAAAATTAGAACAGTTTCTCACACAAAACGATTATCCAGCATAACAAAAAAAAAAAAAAAAACAGCTCCAAGTCTTTTAACTCAACACTTTGACAGTCTCTTCAGTCCCATCTGTGTCACGCACACATTGAAGGGAAACACTAGCACTGAAAACATTATGCAGTTTGTTACAAAACACTGTCTTTATGAGCGGCAGACAAAGATTTTATTCTAATTAATGCAGTAATTTGGAGGTAAGAACACAGTGTCAGTTGTACTTAACTGTCGTTAGAAATAAATGTTCTTTTTCTTCATATGTCGCAGCAGCAATTAAGATAAAAATAATATCAAAACCATGTTACATGTATAAACAACTGGTGATCATTTTTTGCTTTTTGGCAGAACTGTAGCTGAATATTCATGGCTGATAATAAACTTGAACAATGTACGAGTGGTTTTTGATTTAGACAAAATGTAAGCCTGACTGCCGGAAGGGTTGATTGCAGCTCAGACATCGTCACAAATGGGCTGCTGGAGTGATTTTGCCCTTGAAAAGCAAATCTTTGTTAGGAGGAACTATTCTATGGAAAGGGAGAAAGTGCGTGTGTGTTCATGTTATCACAGACTGCAGGTTTGCTTAGTGAGCAGGAGCTCTGCAGCAGCTTGCAGGCCAGCAGGACCAACTCTTGATAAGTTCTTTAATAGAAGCTTAGGATGAAAACTATCCTAATGCCACTATTTTGACAGCCGAGGCAGAAGAACTGTCAGGATAACAAGACGGTGAGTTCTTTTTCCGCCAGAGTTACCACTGAAAATACTGTCTGACCAGCTCGCAGGGACCCTTTAGAGTCAATATCTGCATTTCCTTACAGACAACAAGCTTGTGTGTGCTTCACAGGTGAGATTTATTCAGTGGCTGATACTCAAAAGCAAAGCCAGATCCCTGAACTCTCCAGCGTAACTAAAACAATGCACCTCCGCCGAGGACAAATGGCTGACTAAGCAATTATCTACGCGTTATGATGTGACCTGACACTTTTATGAAAATGGGTTTCCAGGAAAAGCAGGGAAGGAAGAGAAAGAGGGCATGTGGGCAGCAGCTGCTACTGTTAACGGCATAAGTCGACACAGACGACCCAGTGTATAGGTTTCTCATAATAATAATAATAACCTTAGACAACATGGCAGCTCCGGGGGGGGGGGGGGGGCGGCAGGAAGTGGAACCCAACATTCGTAATTCATTAAGTACGTCCTGCAGCTTGTAGACTCATTATATGTAGACACAGCAGGGGGCGCAGTGAAAGAAACTGTGGGTCAGTATCTATAAAATCTAATGAGCTAAACATACTGGAGGACAAAAACTGCTAATAAATGAGCAAATAATGACGAGGCAATGAACAGATTGCTCCACAAATGGAGCGACTGGTGTTTTTTTCTTCTCCTTTTCAAGAAATCACTCAGGAAAAACAGCCCAAAAAAAAAAAAAAAAGTCCTAATCCCTTTTGGAAGTTAGCAGAGCAGGACGCGGTAACTAGCCTAACTGTGGGTAATTATGACACTGGTGGTTGTACAGTGAGGGTGTGAGGGCCTGTTGCGTAGTGATAACCAGAGAGATGTTGAGCTGGGCTGCTGGCTCTCCCGCAGATGGAGGGATGCATATTTAGTATGGAAATCAGGCCTGGAAAATGCAATTATACTATACTTGAGGCAGGGAGTGACAGCAGAAGAAGAGGAGTAGAGGGACATTAGAAGGCAGAGAGTGGGAAATTAAGAGGGGAAGATGAGACGCCTGCCTGGGCGAAGCCAATTTACAGATTCTGGAGGCCACCAGTGGACAGTGAAGGTGAGGCACCTCCTTCCTCCACCCTAAACATCTTCATTTTGTTGAAATAATGAAAAAGAAGAAGCGTGTTTATCTGACAAGAGGAGAGGTGGAATAGAGCGAGGTTTTAGGATGTAAATATAACTGTGTTTTCTTCCACTGTTGGTTTTCCTCTCTAAATAAAATCTCTTTCTGAATTTATTTCATCTGTGTTTGGCTCGGTGACAACACCTGCCGCCTCTCCACCTTGTGTTCTCTCACATTCATACTGACTCTGTGAAATTTTCTTCCTCCTTCCCCCCGAGACACGGCTAAGCATAACTGTCATTCTGCTTTGCCTTCCTTGACATGCAGGACTGCCGCCTCTAAAGCAGGCATTAGCAGCCTTTTGAAGTGACGACAGGTTGAGAGACGGTGAACAGACAATAAGGCGCACTCACGAGCAGCCGAAACTTTGGGATAAAGAGAGGAGCGACGTGCACCGAAAGTCACATGGCATCACATGAAACGCAGGAGGGGGAAAACCTCTGACTTGTGCACCGGTTACGGTGGAAGTTACCTGACGAGGCAACGTCTGCCAGGGAATAATTGATGCTGAGGCTGAGAGCACAAAGATAAAGATAGTATTCCCCTTTAGGGATGGCTACATGGGCCAAGCTGACAGCAAAGTGTGTGTGTTTGTGTGTGTGTGTGAGAGAGAGAGGGTGTGTGTGTGTCAAACAGCAAGGGTCCATCTCCTCCTCTTGGTAGGTGTGTTGCTTTAGTCAATTGTCCTTGATGGATTAATTAGCCACACCACATGGTCAATACCTCACAGCTCAATACTAATTAGTTATAACAATTAAAAAATGTGGTTTAAAGGCCATTCAGGCGTTTGCACTGCAGATACAAAAAAAATATATATATCCATAAACTATTCTGATTTTCAGTTCATGCCGGTGACCATCTTTCACTCTCTTTGACACACATATACACACAATAAATCATTTATCGTTACTAGCAAATTAGGAGATTGTGCCAATTAACTGAGCTTACATAGTGATTCACCACCACCGGGCTAACTATGCCCATTTACTATCTAATTTGTGAGTCATTCAGAAGACGAAAATCCCCTTCTCCCTTGCTCTCTCACATGCACTCTCGCAGCAGAATCTAAATCACTGCGGATCTCAGCCTCGCTGATTCTACCCTGACCCAGATACTCGGGTTCTTTCTTGCCCAAATCCTTTTAAAATGAGAGTCCACCATTTTTTTTTCCCTCAGCAGTTTGCGGCCACAGCCTTCCTTCATGGTTTAATCATTGCTGTGTTAAAACTTGAGAAAAATAAAAAACTTAACTCTTCACTCCAGGATCGAGGACACTTAAGCAAAGTGCATCACTTTTATCTGGCAGCCCCTCTAAAACAGAAAGCCTTGAACTGAGTTTGGTGTAGGAAGTGATGTTGATAGGTGGCATCCGTGTCCATGGAGACAGCTGCAATGTGGGCACTTAATGTGACTTAAAACGACTTGAAAATACGGAATCTCTTTTACTTGCTGAGTATCTCTTGACCAGGACTATAATCTACGTTTATGTCTGCTGTCTGTACGCGCTCTTACTGGATTTAAAGCAGAAGCAACATTTGGGAAGAAGGGTGAAAAAAAAAAAAAAACGAGGCGCAAAGCAACAGTCCTAAAACCCTCTAACTTGAACAAAGAGAATCTCCCGCCATAATCTCTAAAATACCCCTCCACCCGTGTAATTAACCGTGGCAGCCATTTTGGATCCCCGTCGAACATTAGCCAAATTACCACCCGAAGGAAAACAATGACACACTTCTTCAATTACACAGCTGTTACATGATAGCATCAGACGACTCTTTAAAGAAATCGATACGTGCAACTACACACGTAAGGAATATATCTGACTTCAGGACGGCCTGGGTTTTACCCTCAATTCGTAAGCAGATGCTTTTCTATCGCAGAACCCCCCCCCCTCCTCTAAAACCCCTACCATGTGTGGACTTTGACACCTCGGGTGTCTCTCAGCCTCCTGCATCGACAAAATGTCTGCGTGTAATTGTGTGGAAACATGTCGCTGTGTGTAAAATGTGTGCTGCTCGCCCTGCTGTGTGGGATTTTCGTGCAAATGTGGATTAGCAGTCAGATACAGACCCATACTCTTTGTGAGTGTATACGTATGTATGAGTGTGTGCGTGTGTGTGTGTGTGTGTGTGCGCACAGGTCCCCAAGAGAGGTTTTAGCAGAGTGTTACGTATTCACCCCTCTGGCTGAACTGATGGAGTTCTCTGGCTAAGATTGCCCTGAATGAAAGATGGGTTGAACATGAACAATGTCGGAGACGGTCTTGTACTTACACACATGCACACACTCACACAGACACCAGAGAAGCTGTTGCCTAACGGTGCGATTCAAACACATTTACACCCACTGAGGTCGAGAGAAGCAGTGTGGATTCATGGCTGCACCAAGCGTACATAGAACAACAAATCAGAGAAATGTTGAACACAAACGCCAGAGACGCGGCGGAGAGAAATCTCAACAGCTTGTGGGTTGAAAGCATTGAAAAGGCGCGGACCGAGCGCACACACGTACACACAAACTTTCTGCACCCTGCTATGTCCATTTTTAATGTGCAGCGGAGTTCCGTCTTCAGCTGAGGCTAGACTACAAATCAATACAGACACCAGACTTCAGGCAATGGATATAATACAATGGCAGCACTGAAGTTTACAAATCAAAAATATGACTGTCATCTGTCATTCACAGAGGTATCTGCCTCAGATACACAGACGAGAACAGAGGCAGAGAGAAGAGCAAAATACGAAAGGGGGGATAGAGAAAAGCAGAAAATAAGATCTTTTGAGACTGAAGGCACACACAAAAGACGATGAGGAAGCTTGAGAGATTTAGATGAAAACTGTAGAAGCCAGAGAGAAGCAGAGAGAAAGGAGAGGAGGGGAGAACGAAGGCCGGAGGTGTTTGCCAGTGACCTGGTTGAAAATGTCATGCTACATGCAGCACTCTCCCTGTGGCAGAGCGCAGCTCATCCCAGAGAACAGAGACCTGCAGAGCTCACGCATCACAAGCTGCGCGACGGGAGGCCAGATTCACATCAACAGCGTTCGAATACCCTCTAAATTAGTCAGCAAATCTGCACTGGCAGCGCTCATGTGTATGAATGAGAGTCTGCCTGCGTTTGAGACACCGTGCATATCAGGGAGAGGGGACTAGCGAGACAGACAGGGAGGAAGTGGGTGGCTGCATTAATTAATAATGAAATGCTTGAAAGTGTTTGTATATATGCAAATTGTATGCATGTGCAGAACAGTGTGGGTATGGCCTGTGTGCGTTCATGTGTGTATCAGACAAATCTTTAAAAATCAGACCTGGGGGTCGATATCAGTGTGAGGCTGGGCGTTCTCAAATTACCTCAGATTACTGCCTGCTACTGCCAATGCTGGGCTAATCGAAGGCAATTTGCATTTGGCTGATGGGCAATTTTAAAAGTTTCTCCCTGATGCTGATGGAGGCGAGGCAGGGTTTTTGTTTTTTTCAACCCAACATATGCTCATGTAGAGTGTAGAATGAAAGAGAAGGAAATGAGATCTGAGGCTTCAAGGAGGCAGGTTCAAAATAAAAAAGGGGGATGAAATGACATGGCTCGAGAAAAAAGAGGGTTGAAGGTGAGAAGGCACTGAACTCTGGCAGAGGAAGGGAGCTGTACACGTCCAAGAAGGAAGGGCTGATGTATAGGAGAGGCTGCACTGTAGGAGCATCACCTCTGCAGTGATTTCTCTGTAGCAACCACAGAAACGGGTCCTGCTCCAAACAGCGTGGCCTCATTTGGCCTTTATTGCAAACCACAGATAGCACAACACCAGGGGAGGGAGAATGAGGTGAAAAAGAAAGAGACAGATAAATAGAAAGAGAAAGCGAGAGAAGGGGGAAATGAGCTTAAGAGAGGGAAAATATGCCAGGAATTGCATTGCGTTGAATTAATCACGGTGCTTACACCCGTATGGTGCCAGGAGCCGAAGGCAGGTGCTCATCTACACGCTGGGAGAGAATCAGCCTTTCACATATGAAGCTCTATGTGAATTTCTAATAGAAGTGCCATTGTAAACACAGATAGGTGAAGAGGCAGGGCTTGAATACAAGAAGAGGAGAAGAATGAAGAGCTTGACTTTACATTCACAGCAGAGGAGAAGGACAGAAACTGACTCAGTCTGCAGCTGTAGTTAAGAGAATATAATTGTACATTGACTGTTTTCACGTCAGTATATAAAAGATATTCTTGTGCAGCATCAATCTTACTGCTGTTGGAACATAAACAATGTTTCAAAGCAGGCCAGTGAGTAGATCACTTATGATATAAAAATGTGTTGCTTTAATACAGGGGCTCTGTCAGCTTGGTGTGGGTGTTTTCTAGTACGTGCTGTGCACAGCTTCTGAGGTTAAGTGTCTGGATTTACCGACACATTAACTGGAAAGATTGATCCTCCTTTTGCAGGACGACGACCTGAACGGGCGAGTCAATTCTCGCCACTGCAGAGCTCGCTGGCTCTGTCTGAATCAATTTCTGTAATTCTGTAACCTTTCTGAAATCTAACAAAAAGTGTGAGTGTGTGTGGAAATTTGTGTCTGTGCTGCAGAGCAGGAAATGCTCCGTGTGTCTCCCCTCTGCATTGCTATCTGTATCTGTGTTGTGTGCGTGCATCTGGTCTCCACTCACCAGCTCGATGAGCTCCTGGTAGCACACCTGTCCATCTTCATTGCTCTGGACGAGGGCTAACAGCATGTCCAGTTTGGACGGGTCCAGCTGCAGCTCATGGTGCTCCACCAAGCTGGTGAAGTTCTCCACTGCAATGAAACCGGTGTTCTCTGGATCCAGCTGGAAAAACAAAACAAAACAAACAAACCAAAAAACAACTCACTCTCAGACCACTGGGATAAAAACAGTTGTCTTGAAGATGTTGTTTCTGCTGCGATGTATTAATAATAAACAGAGCTGCAGAGATGAAGTGACAGTTTGCCCTGAGGGAGAATACGTCAGTAGTAGACAGCTGAGACACTCTAGATACTCATAAAGACAAATGAGAGCTACAGGGTTGATGGCACAAGCTCAGACAGTGATGCCGGTATTAATTAAGCTGTGTGATCTCTGTGATGCCTTTGAAAGAATTAGACCTGCCTTAAGAAAATGCCCCATTCAACCTCATTATAAGAGCAGGTCTGCCAAAGCAAACGGCAAGATGGTTGTTGGGGAGCAGTGAGAGAAGGCACGTCATTCTAATACACAGTGACCTGCAGTATTAGAATGACATGCCTGCCAAAAACAAAAACAAAAAACATTCCTCAGTGTTAAATGAGGTTGACTTTTCAGTCTTTGTTTCTGAGCGGATGCTTCATTTGACTGTGTCAGCCGGTCCTTGCTCACATTTGCAGCTCACAGTCAGTGTGGTTTTTTTTTCTAATCACCACTCACTCACGGAGACCCACAGCACCATGGGTTATTACTGCTGATGCCTCATGCTAGTGCTGCTCCTCGTAATTGATTTAAGCGGCAGAGTGTCATAAAAATGGCTGAGTGTAGTTGTCTAAAATAGCACTGGGTTAAAAATGGCTTGTAAAGTATAGGGTGTGTATCTACGTTTGGTTTATGTAATGTGGGGTTTGGTTTTTTTTTCGGGCGGGGGGGGGGGTAGCCGCTTCACATACTCATTACTTGATTTTCTTCCCTTACCTTCTCCTCTTAAATGCAATTCAATTGCTCACCTATGGAGAGTTAATTTCTCATGCCAGCTCTCCTTAGTGCATCTGACTGTGTTTGTGAAAATGTGCCTTTGGACAATCTGGAGCAGTACAAAGAGACCACATGGAAAGAGCCCTGCTGCTTCTCATTTTACTGTTTCCTGAATGCTAACACGGCCTCATTAGGTTTCGGATAGTAAACCAACAGCCTCTTGTTGCCCCAGGGAGGAATGAGCTTTCAGATGTTGCGTCAGTGTGGAGTCAGTCGTGCTGGATCATCATTGCCCATGTCATGAGTCCACAAGAAGAATCCCGCCTAGGCCGCCTTAGTCTGGACCCAGCCTGCTCTGACACGGTTAGACAAAGGTGTTACACCCGCTGCATGAGGAGAGCGGCATTAAACGACGGCGCGCCGTGTCAGTCTCTGCTGCAGGAGGCTCAGCGATTAAAGCTCCACCACTCAACAAAGGAGCAAAGAAGATCTATCTCCTTCTTAACGTGTTCACTCTATGTGCTTTGCTTCCCCCTAAACTGTTTCCAGGGGGGGTTTTTTTACAGTCATTTAGGTGAACACAAGCATGACTTTAATTGCATTTAATCTGCCTTTTTCCTTTCCTCTGAACACTTGTGCATTTTCCACCTGGGAGAATGCAGTGGATGCAGGAACTAATGGCTGGTTTTGATGATGCTCGACTCAGAATGAGTGTTTTCCCACCGCTGGTTGATGTGGTGAAGGGATTTTGTGAGTTTACACTAAAACAACTCTCAACAGAAGAAGAAAAATGTCTATATGCAATATTAGAAATGATTCTGTTCTCACACAACCACTGTTAACTGCAGCAGAGTTATAACACCCTTCACGTCTTGTACAAAGTTTGAGTGAGGACTGTTTGCAAATGAAGGGCAAAATCCACAGACTATCTTCCTCTTGGTCGCACATCTCGCTGTCACGTAAACACTCAGCTCCTAGTTGGTAGATCCTGACAGACAGCAATCTCAAGGCAGCACAAAACGCACGTAAACCCAAATTCGTGAATAAAAATGAACCAAGATGGCAAAGAAAAGGAGCCCGGGTCTATTTTTAGATAATCCTTTTAACTGCATGTTTTCCATGGACGTTTCTTAAAACACGGCCCCATTCTTCCCTTGAGGAGCGCGGAGCAAATTGGTGCAGATATGGGCCAGTGTTTGAGATGTGTAGGGCTCCAGGATGACATGTGGGGGAATACAGGAGGGAAGAGAATAAAGAAAAATGACAGCAGAGAGGCAAGAGGTGGAAAATGGGAGAGAGAGGTAGGTGGTCGGTCAGTGCAGTGTAAGAAATGAAAAATGTTGAGATTAAAGGAACAGTAGAAGGAGGAGATGGTACAAAAAGACAAGAAAGTAGAACAGAGACAGCCAGAGAGGGGACTGAAATGAAACGAAGACACACGGAGAATAAAAATGCTGCTATTCCGTGCCTAACCCAGCAGTCAGGCAGTGAGTCCTCTTCTTCTCTTTCCTATAAGAAGGCTGTGACACACTCCAGCGCTCTGCATCCACTTGCCACAGAGGGGAGATAGATCAGATTCTAATGCGCTCCTGGCTCAGCCCGGGCTGACAGGGGGAACAGAGCGCCACACTGGGGACGTCTGATAACTGTCAGCCTCCATATGTCAGCACATCACTACACATACAGCGGCAGCACAGGCTCAGACACAGTGGCACACTGTATATGACTGTGCACACTTATGCAAACCAAGTGTTGACGCTGCGCTGTCACACTGCACAGATACTATTCCCTCTGTAGTCTGACCTTATTCAGGAAGAACGTTACAGAGGGGAGACTGAGTCTGCTGAGGATACAAGGAGGTGGAGGATTGGTTCTTGTACCCAATTAGGGTTATCAATTAGCAAGATGAGGTACACTGCGATGAAAGAGTGTTGGCAAGAAGAGCTGCCTTTTTTTGGGGGCGGGGCACGCTGGTGACGTGCATGAATGAGAGACGAGGGGGGGGGGGGGCACACAGAGAAAAAAAGGTTGGTAGAAGGAGGGAGAAAGCACAGAGAAGAAACCAATCCCTGAAACGATCCAACACTGAG
>JBBMJY010000014.1:7272386-7359898 GCA_037833715.1 Toxotes lorentzi
CCCCCCCCCCCCCCCCCCCCCCCCCCCCCCCCCCCCCCCCCCCCCCCCCCCCCCCCCCCCCCCCCCCCCCCCCACACAGAGAAGAAAAGGTTGGTAGAAGGAGGGAGAAAGCACAGAGAAGGAACCAGTTATTGAAGCGATCCAACACTGATGAGGGCGACACTTTGACAAGCTGCTTGCGTTGCCATGGATACCAGTCGCCTGTGTGTCATCCCTTTCTTGCATTACCCCCCCTTTTTTCCCCCGACATATTGGCGTTCGTGAGGCAAAGGAAAGACACAAAGGGGGTGAGGGGGGGGAGAAAGGGACGCTGAGAAGAGGGAAGGAAAAACAGAATACAGATGGATGGAAAGAGATCAATGAGACAAGAACCAAGTGGTAATAACACAAAGCAAAGGGTTTAGATGAAAAGGGAGGCGGAGCGAGAAATTACGGACGGAAGGTGGAGGTGTTGAACAACCAAACTTGGCTGGTTCAAGACCAAGTGGGAGGGGATGAGAATGTATATACAAGCATGAGGAGCAGGACGAGGGCAAAGAAGAGTGGAATGCTGACTGCAGGTGAATGATCTCAGCGTTAACCCCCGGGACCTCTATTACCTTCAGCGCAGAGACTCAGACTGATCCCAGCCCACCACTGACTTATCGGTCTGTTCCACAGGGGCCCAAGAACCAAACCTCCAGCCTGGGGGACAAACCACAGAGTCCCAGCCGTGATAGAAGTACAGCCTGACTGCGGTCACATTGTATGCAGTGGAGAGCAGAGGTGGTAAAGATTCCCATGGTAACAACTCACATACTAAAGATTCATCAGGATCTTCCAGTTTCTCACCTGCTAAAGGTATTCTGACTGAAACAATTAGCTGAACAGTTGATCGACAGAAAATGAAAAAAAGAACATAGCTACAGCGTATCTAGAAGATTGTCTGGTTTCTCTGTCTGATTTTCTTTCTGAAGACATCGCCTTGAGCTCCAGGAAACTATGACCGGCATTTTTCATCATCTAATCAGGAAAATTATTGGCAGGTTTATTGATAATGGAAACAACTGTAAGAAGTAGACCTAATTCGTTTTACCTTCTTTTGTCTTGATTACTCAAATATGATTTACTTTGAATAATGCCATGTTTGTACGACCTTTAGCAATAATTACCACCTGGCCAGATATATTGAAATTGAAACAGAAGCATTTGGTCTGTAAATAATTCATACACAGTTAGGAAAATGAACAGAAAGGAAATCACTGCCATCAAAAAAATACAGTAAAAATCTTTTTACAATACTTTTGTGATGTCAGAAGCAAGAATTTAAAAAAGTCCTAATATCCTTACCATGCCAATTTGCCAAAATGCTGTTTTGATCATACATGTGATCAGAGCTGGAATTTTAAAGGTTGATTCTGGAGGTTGAATGAACAGTATTCACTCGTTGGAAAATGGCGATAATAACTCCCATGACATGGGACTGCAGCAGCACTGGTATGGTTCCCAGGCCCAGTTTGAGCGACACAGCGCTAACCCAGTGACACGGAGCCAATAATACAGTCTACTTTGGTCTCTGTGAACAAGACTGTCAAGCCTGAACATGGCTGTGTATCTGCAGAGGGCAGTGGCATTTACAGGGCACAGCATATTTGCATAGCATCAGATAAAAACCCTTTGAATTGTCTCAGGTGCCCTCAGGACTCGCTGGTGTTCAACCAACAACTGGGCCACTGACTCCGTAATTATCACAATGTATGCTCTGCACCGCTGTTGCCATCATTACGCTCAAACTTTACCACTGTGGCTCCGCCATGTGATGTCCCCTCTCCCTGATGTCCGAGATCCAAACCGCTCTCTCCCTCTTCAAGTGGAGGCTACTGAAGAGAGACATCCAAGGAATTTTCCCTGATGCAAACAATCGTCTAACTATATTTCCTGGCATTTAAACACAGCGCAAACAGCCCAAGGAATTTTCAAATACAACTCAATGCAAATCAGCATCAGAGAATGATGAGAGGGGACAGGGTATAAGAGCCTTATTCTTTCCACTTGACATAGATATGTCAGAATAGTAGTCAGAACCCCAAGTCCTTATGGGAGAGATATAAATAAGCTAGATAAGAAATGAATGACACAGGGGGGAGATATTCAGCGGCTAATGATAGCATACTAGTGGCTGAGTGCTACCGACCATCAAGTTGCGTTATCAGTGGCACTGCAATAAAAAGGCTATCAGAGAAACTGTGTGTGTGTGTGTGTGTGTGCATACTCTGATCATGAGCATATGCGTGAGCCCGCATAGGCCAGAAATAGCCTGAGCTCAGCATCGCAACCTCCTGCAGACAAAGACTAATAAACTCACTCATGTCGCCACTGTTGCTTTCTTTTCCTCTCCCCCTGCAGCATTTTCATGTGGTTCAGTGTGACAGGGCTGCAGTACCCCCTCTGCTTTAGACTGAGAATTTTTGTAAAGGTGTAAGGTTCAAAACCGTGGACTATGAAAAACTAAGCAGTGACTTAACAAACAACTATACTTAAGATTCCTTTAGGCAAAGCACTTGACCTCTAGTTGCTCTTGTGGAGTCGCTTAGAGGCTGACGGGATCCTGCGGCCATTGTGGGAAGCCTCCAGTGAATGTGGCAGTATAAATCTGGAGGGCAGAGCTGCAAAAAAACATGAGCCATGCTCTGCAAAACATTTTCCTGGATAAAGATGAGAAAAAAAGAGCCCAGTGTTTAGACAGGCAGCAGGGCTTTGTTAAAAACAAGCTCGCCTGTTCGCAGTCCAAACGTTGTTGGCAGATTTCACTTCATTCTAGTTTAATTAGGGAGACCTTTTCCAAATCAAAGGCCGCCGCATGGAGTCCCAAAGGTGGAAAAAGCCTGTCGTCAGCCAGAGTGAGTGATTTGGTCTAGACTTGAGCGTGACAGGACTGCGGCCTGCTCAACTGTGGCCTTGCAAACCGGCTATATGAACATACTGGCGCAAGCAGAGTAAGCCCCACAATCAATAAAACAAGCAGCCGTTTACAGTGTGGAAGTATCGGCTTAATCTCCAGCCCAACGACCTGCTATCGAAAATGGATATTGACACCGATGAGTCAGCCTCTTTGATACTGCATTTAAAATGCGTCTGCGAAGGAATATGTATTGTTGAGGCATCACTAAGTAGTTGTTATCACTGAAGTGCTTATACAGTAAATGACTCACCATTGTGACCACAGAGCATCTTCTCACTCAACCCACACAGGCTTCCTCCACTTGTTATAAAAACACACACATTCATAAAAATGCAACTGTGCACATGATCACAGACACACACACACACACACACTCGTCTCCCTAAGGCTCTTGGGTTTGTTGATCAATGCGTTGCTGAGGGGCCACTCGCGACCCCTGAACCCTGCAGCAGATAATCAATTTCTCCCTCTTGGACAGAATGATTGCTCAATCTATCTGCCAATCAACTCAAACCCCAACAGGCCAATTCAGAAACAGGAGACACATTGAAAAGCCTAGAGTTTAATGCCAGACATGGTATAGAGCTGGAAATGCACACACACACACACAATCACATATGTCTGCAGGAAGCACTAGCCAAATAAACACGTGCCTGTGGGTAGAATCTGCCTTCAAATCCGTTTTGTTTAGTTAATTTTGGAGACGATAAACCAAAGCTAAATTCAAACATAGATCTGATTGGGCAGTAAAAACAGTAGCTCTGTTAGACGACTCTAAGAAACCAGATGCCAAGAGGAACATTTTTCTCTGGCATAAATATGGCCACCAACACTGTGTTCGTTCTTGGCAACCATCTTCAATGACAGGGCTGTAAAAGAGGGAAAAGTTTAAAGCCAAATCACAGCTTCTATTCAAAGAAGGAAAAAAAAAAAAAGATTGGGGGTCCACAGGAACTGCCTTGTCGCTTAAGCCTTGGAAATGAAAAGCAATCTTTGGATCTTTTGACCCTGAGATGATAAGATTGGATCTGTATATGAGCAGGAAAAAAACAACAAAAAGGAAATTAACAAGGGAAAAAAATCCCTCACAGGTAACAGACACACATCTATGCACTCACAGCATGCAGCAGCTTCATGACTTCTCTTTGATAACTCACCATTATTGCCTGATTTTTACTTCATTCCTCAAATAGAGAACACAACAATCAAATCCACCTACACATCCATTCATATATCCATCCATCTATTTGCTCACCCAACCCTCCCTCCCATTATACCTTCCTTAAACCATGTCATGATGCCCTCCCCCCCTCGTTCCCCGTCGCTGCTGTGCCTCAAGATCTGACCTCACATTCTCGGGGCCCACATGGCTCCGTGATGCTCGGATCCGTCATGTTGTCTCATGCTCTCATTTTGCCTGTGCAAACAGCCTCTGCTATCAATCCTAACATCAGCTCTCCCCCCAGCCTCCACGTCTCAATCCCTGGATAGACGGCGAGGTGGCCAGGAGCCCGTAACCATAGAAACCTCTGCCGCTGCCTGCTCGCTTGCTTACCTGCTCTTGTATGAGCTGAAACAGGGAGCTTCTATCCATATACTGGCCAGGGAGGTGAGAGGAGCCGCCGAGGACAAGGGCATAGGGAGGAGCAGGAGAGGAGTGGTGGTGGTGTTGGATAGGAAGGGATAAGGTGGAGGGGGATTAGGTTGAGGAAGCAGCTGGTTCCTAAATTGTAGCGTCAGGCCCCTTCGTAGCTGCTGCGCCCCCCCCCCTTCTTGATGATGGTAGAAAGCCTGGTGAGCTCGGTCCCTGGTTTTCCTTGCTGGTGGTGTCGCTGGAGTAAGAACCGTTGCTGAGAGTGCGGATGGTGGTGCAAACGGGCCGTGACTCTGCTCTGTGCCAGTGCAGCGTGGCGGTAAACCCAGCTTCAGCAGACGACAGGCAGGCATGCAGGCAAGGCAGATCCAGCAGCTCTCATTCACTCTCCTCCTCCTCCTCCTCCTCGCTCTCCTCTATCCCATTGCACTGACTGCTACCTCTCTCTCTCTCTTCCCTCTCCTCATACACACACTGCGCCGCCTGCATACCAATGAGGAAGGGGAGGGAGGTGGCCTCTTTCTTCCAATTGCAGAAGGCGAAGGAGTGGCCAGGGGCTGCGGCTCCTCTCCTCACTACAAGTAAGGCGTCTCAGGGAGGGAGCAGGGGATGGGCTCCACTGCGGTTTTGCGCTTACTACTGGCACAGACCCCCCCACGCACACGTCTGGTCTGTTACTGACGGGCACACACACACAAACCCACACACTGTCAACAAGACAAAAGCGACTAATACACAGGCATATGGTAAAATCCCAACCATGTTATGATTGTGTTAAGTTTAAGGTCTATACAAGACAAAGGAGATGAATGGCATGAAAGACAAAATAATAATACTAATGATATCAATACCATTATAAAACTCTGACTTGCTCTGCATCCTTAACATCCCTGTGCTAATTATAACTATTGGCACATTAACACATTGTATGCACTGCTGCACAGTCAAGCATACTCCCGCCCCCCACCACACAAGCACAAACATAAAATTGAATTAGACTGTTTGGATGGCTCACTGATCCCCCAATGAGCTCAAATGAATACCACTACGACAATAACACAGGACTTGAATCCTCAGTACAATACTTCATTATAAGTACTACCAGAACAAAGACTCTTTTTATGTTAATCTGATGCATAATAAAGAGACTGGCATGCAGAGAGCAGAGCAAGAAGGTCAAAACATACGAATGATGAAAAGCAACTTGTTACTGATCATGTGGGCGGCCAGCAGTGGCTGTGCTTTATTTTTTTTTTACATTTTTTTTTACTGAGATCCCCCTTTAAAAGGTGATTCCTTTCTGCACAAATCCGCAGTGACCCCTCCTCCTCGGGACAATGGCGATAAGGCGGGGAGGAAGCAGTGAGGGGACATAAATCTTAACTCATAAAAAAAGATGAAACTCTCTTAAACGCCCTCG
This sequence comes from Toxotes lorentzi, assembly GCA_037833715.1. Classification (NCBI taxonomy): domain Eukaryota; kingdom Metazoa; phylum Chordata; class Actinopteri; family Toxotidae; genus Toxotes; species Toxotes lorentzi. Next base: position 7,278,342 of record JBBMJY010000014.1, read on the forward strand.
AGTTGATTGCAGCTGAAGACATCGTCAGGGTTGTGACCCAGCGACGGCTTCAGCTGACAGATCGTGGTTGAGGCAGGGGTGTTTCTCGTCCCCTGTACTGTTTCCTGTGAGATTTACCATGAACAGTGTAACTCAGCTGCTGGCTCTGTGACAAACAGTGCCTCTGCCTGTTTAAGTAACATGATTGCACCAGATGTTTGGACTCATTTTTATTTTCTTATAGACAAGAAGGCTTTTAAATCCTCCTTGGTGCGAGAAGGTTTAAAAAAAAAACATATCTGGACCTGCTCATTACAACAATGTGTTTTGTGTTTTATTGGCTCAGACTGAGGTTGCTGACTATATGAAGCCATGGGTAACTGCTGTATTTGTCCTAATGGATTGGGCTTAGGCCACCTTGAACATGGCACAGCTCCCAGACTTTCTTTGTCACCTTCCATTACACCCATCTGACACACTCTTGTTTAAACAAAACCTTAATAATGACCGTCCAAGTCTGAAGAAACGACAGGATTCCCTTCCTTGTGAGGGAGGACTGAAGTCACTCCACTGGGTTCTTTGTTCAACTACTAATCAATGTTAGGAATTAATTTGTCTCCAACACTCTGTAGTTGTGAACATGAATAGGACGAATCTAATTATAAGGTCACTGCTGCAGGATGTGCAAACTGCAATAAACGAGACACACTGGAAGAACAGCCAAAATGAAGCTGGATTCAACTGTTGCCTTGGTAACCTCAAAGGTCTCCCATCAAACAATCATAGAAAAGTACTATGAACTAAAAAAAAAACATCAGGTACAGTAAGAAAATAAAGCAGAAAACCCTCTTAAGAAAAAATGTTAGAAAACTGAACAAAAGGATGAAGTTGTTGTGGTTCATTGTGTGATTTAGAGTGAGTGTTTGGGCTGTAAGGATGATACTGGCACAACACAACCTGTTAACAAAGCCAACCTAGTATGTGAGTAGCACTGTTCAATCACACACCATCAAATGTTTTTAAAAAGGCGCAAATGGCCTTGATGGAGCAAAAATAGCACTGGAAGCAGGTAAACAACATTCCCAAATGTACGAGCAAGGTGCCAACTAGGCTCACAGCCCCACCAAGGGTCATGCCAGTATTATTGTTTCCATTACACTGCCTCCCAGTGACATTATACAGATGACTGACGGAGCAAGATAAGCCTCTAGTGGAACACTGTCTCTGCTGCCTGAACCATCCCCAGCTGAATGGTGTCTCTTGAGCCTGACTAAAGCCTTCATGTTCTATTCACCCCTGGTGGATGGATGCAGGCGGCCGGATGAACTCAGGCAGTCTGCTCCTCTTTAACAGACAAAATGCTGGTCTAGCCTCTGGTTGAGAGTGGTGGGGGTTTGGGGCAATAACAAGGCCCTTTCAGGGAGGCAGAGACGCATTAATTAGACCACCAGCCTGCACTCTTTCCTCACCAGCTTAATGACCTCGAGGTCCATAAGGCAGGTGTTTATTTATCGGTGTCAGGGTGAGAATAGTTGTGTCTCGCTCAGTGAAACGGATGGTAATAGGGAGCTATAAATGCATGCCTTAAAGGTCTGGATTCAGTGTGTCTTAATTACGCAGGCTATACAGGGGTTTTAGCATGAAGAGTGAATGTATGTTTATTTATAGAGCAGGCTTCTTATCTACACCACATACTGTGTCTGTATGCAGAGTATGGGGATGCGTCTCTGTGCAAAATAAGCTCCTCCAGCCAACTTTATAGCCTTAGGTTGGGCTGCACCAACCAAGATTAACTTTAAACCAGGATTAGACCATTGTTTATCATTTCCGTTGCACCAAAACATTCTTTAAATCTCTTTTTAGTCCCCCTTAAACCTAAATGAAGTCCTGTTGTACAGTCTCAACATTTTCGTCCCTACTACAGAATAAGGCTATGAGGTGTTTTCAGTTTGGTTTGTTATTGCAATGTCGATTCCTGCTCTGACAAATGATTGCACAGGGCTGCAATATCACAGTAACTGGGAGCTATAAAGCAGGTAGCTGTCACATGTCTGCTTCACAGTAATGTTTTTTTTTTTTTTTAAATACAATCCACCCACCTTATAGGTCCTGATCAAAGTTAGAATCCAGATTGGCTACATCTAGATTTGCACATTTTCCAGAGTTTTATTTTTTATTTTTTTACGGTTTCATTACAAATCAGTGGCAGATACTGTACTAAATGCATGCACCGTTTTTCTTTTACTCTTTTGTTGTGTTAAGAAAAACAAAAGTTTGAAATCATTTGATACTGATTTGGACTATGTAGACAGCAAAGGTGTTCATGCCGTCCCCTGTTACAGCCGCCTAAGGAAAAGTAAAAGATCTTTTTTTCTGAATGTCTTGTGAGCCCATGAGAGCTGGAAACTATTTGATGATTTGATTTGAACTTAAATGATCCAATCAATAAATCCACATAGATCTCACACATAGATACACTGAAATGGCAGACCGCTGCTTCAAAGCATACATGTTGAGCTTTTGCGTACTTTGTATTGAGACAAGCCTGCTACTCAAGCAAGTTGTGCTACAGAAAGTAATAACCAGGAATTACCCGATGAAATCAAACTGATGGTCGAGGTTGGGCCGGTATGAAACACAAAAATATTCCTGCCATCTAAAAGAAACAGGTTTATAATGTTAAGAGAGCTGAAAGAGATGAGAGAAAGTCAGGGAAAAGAGCTACAGTCTGAGAGCTCAAGACAAGAGGGAATAAAAATTCAACTACAAGACCTGACCACAAAATTGAGAGTTGGAGGGATGATCGCACTAATAAAGACCTGTCCAAGTCTGTAAAATACAATTAACAGGATCAAAGTGTTGCAGTGTTGCTCTATTGTTCTCTTCGCTGACCTAGTCTTTTCTAAATTAGAAAAACAAGTTGTTCTGGGGGATTCCTGGAACCTGTTAGCCTCCACTAATCATGGGAATTAAAACAAATGGTACTTCACACTCGAGCTGCTGAATGTCAAGCAGTAGTGATTGTGCAATAGAGGGAATCACCCGCATGATGAAAAACGGCAGAAAAATTAATCAGGTCACTGAGTGACACAGTTTTAGTCCAAACCGCTCCATTTAGAAGATCTCTTGGGGACATAAAACAGATGAAGAGAAGGAGGCGAAGGAGAGAGTTAGAGGAAGGAGGCTGAAAAGGGGAGATAATTAAGGAGAAAGGGGAAGGTGAAGGGGAAAATTAATAAAAGAGGGATGTATTACAAATTCTATAAACTCTGCCAAGATTTGAATTCATAGGGGAGCCACTTTTTCAGCCCTCTCTCTGCAAAATTCACATCTTGTTTGGCAGCAGATCTTTTTTTCTCTGACATCAGCTGCCACTTCTGACATTGCAGTGTCTCAGTGTCACTTCTAGATGAGTTCAGGATTTCTGGAACAGGTTCTTGCAATAGGTTTGGGAGTCGCAGCAGTCAGGTTGAAGTGAGGGGAGACCTCTGCTGTCTAAACCTGTGGCTACATCCTAAACTGAGGGCAGCACTGTTGGCGGACATCCATAGACACAAACCACAGAGTATCCAAAGGGTCCTGACAAACCAGACACGGTGCACCACCTAAGTTAACCTGAAATAATCTCAGCTTGTCACTCCTGTACTTTCATTAACACCATGTTTATAATATAAAATATATCAGAAATATAACTCAGTGCTTTGTACTGTTTCCACTAGTATTACTATCTAACATAAACGTTTTTATATATCCACAGTTTTTGTGGCAGCACTAATTACATTTAAGTCAAGTCCAAGATTATATGGATCACAAATAACATTATTAATTAGTTGTCTTCAAGCTGCTACTGCCCTCTGTTGGTGAAATCAGCTCACACCAGGGGTCACAGGTATATGAGGGGACCAGTGCTCTTAAAAACGTGTGTGTGAAAGTATACAGGAGCACAGGAACCCTAAAAAAAACTCTTTTAATCACTGTTTGGTAGCTTTTATGGCTTTTAAGTTCTGACATTATAAGAGAACACGGAGTAGAAGACAGAAGAGCCTACGCTTGAAGTGGTTGTGGCCGGCAGTTTTATAGCTTTTAAAAAAAAGTAATAACACAATTATGCTGAAGTCTACGTAGGATAGATGGTTCTGGTCTAGCGGCAGCCTGTTGCAGCAGCTTGTGTCACTCATGTTGTCTGCAGGGCAAGGGTTAAAATCAGGATTAGGGCTAAATGTGGCATTCTTTAAGAGCAATGCATCAGCGTAAAATCAGATGTGATAGCTTGTCGTCGACATGACACGTGTGTGGGTTTAAACAGCTCGGGAAGAAAGTATGGGGAAGTATAGGTTTACAACTCCACATTTAAGTTTTATTACTAGTAAGAATGGGATAACTTTTTACAATACAGCATGCCTATTGAAAGCTTGATTTTCTCTCAGTGGAGCACCTCTTTCAATTGTTCAACTAAAATGCTGTGTCATCTTGTAGCATGAGAGACAATGGCTCACAATAGCTTCTGTTAGAGTCATCTCTGCTGGTTTGACAGACAGCTCACAGGTGCTCTAACAGACCATGTCCAATGACAAGCCTGTCATGTAAGAGGTGGTTTGACAACTGACACTGGAAATAGATACCTGCTCTACATACTGACATGAGGAAGGAGGGTGTTCTGGAGTGGGAAAGCGAGGACACGCACAAAGAGCTCCTTGGTTTGGGGCAAACTGACGGCCTCTGTTGGCTCGGCTGTGCAGCAGTCAGCACAGCACTTGGCCGCTCACACCTGCTCAGACATCCAAGTGTTGTCACAACTGTCAAAAGCCGAACGCTCTCGTGTACACACACACACACACACACACACTACCTCAACAGAGAGCACTCAGACCACAGCTGGCCCCTGGGGGCAAGCGTATTTAAACCACGAGTGTGTCAAAGCCTTGTTCTCACTTTCTGTTGTCTCAACATGGCACTTTGTTAGTTTAGCGCAGGTCTAATCACCAAGACATGGACAGTTTTATCTGTGGCACAGCAACTGGAAACTGAACTAAACGATGTCCAGCTCGAGGCCACAACTGGCATTTTAAAGCTGTACACTGGGATTTACTGATGATATACGCACAGCTGAGTGTAAGCAAAGTAAATGTATCTTGATCAACGAAAGATTGAAAACCCTTTCCTTATATTTTTGGCCATGATTATACTAGAGTGGAACCAGCATCACACCCTGTTGCGTGTAGGTGATGGCATAAACCAGTATGTTTTGCTGAAACCACATTTGGTGCACTACATGGAAACAAAGTTTGAAATGTGGGTTAAAACAATGAAAAAAATTTTTTTTAAATGTAACAACAAAGATCAGGTGTGAGGAGGGTGAATTTATTTCCTGTTTGCTTTGTAGTTTTTTGTTTTATTTCTTTTTAGGTGGATGGATACTCAGTTCATGAAAGAGCTATCTCTATCAAAAACATACAGTATATGTAGAAATAAAATGTATCCAACAACAAATCTGATGAGCAAACATAGGGGTTGGTATGCAGGGAATTAATTCTGCATGTTACTAAGTCACATTAATGGTGAAGACCAGTGTATTTTGTTTAAAGGTTTTTCTTCTAACCGGCTGGAAGTCTAACGCAAAAGACTCTAGAAAATGTATATAATGGGGAATATAATGTAAAAAATGATGCTGTTGCTGCTTGAAAAACTTGTGCGCAGAAGCAGTAAAATAGTTTATGAGATGTAATTATAAGAAATGATCTAATCTAAAACCTGTCTTTTGAACTTCTTTTCTTGCCACCTGAGTAAACAAAAAAGATCTGATACATTTTAACCTTATCTGACTTTTACAGCCAGAGTAAACTGTTACTCAGTCAACAAATCAAAGCAACTCAGTAAGAATGCTTTTAAAGGGACACGGTGTGATAGTGTGCTGGATAGATGTGGACCCCTTTGACAACTGATCCACAGGCCTGATACTGAGTACACAGAGGCCTTCAGTGGTGAAAACGGTGGGTGATGTTACCCAGAATTCTTTGGGGCCAGAGGCAGGACCAGACTTGAGAGGGTTTTAGGCATCTAAAATTACAAACTGGCATCTGATAAATTTAGAGGTGCAACGCTAAAAAACCCCTGACACGATGGTGTAGCAGTCTTCTGTAAATACATGTGTAATAGAACTCCCACTCGACTCTCTCCATCGTCTGACAAATAAACCAGGCACTGGGTCAGCATTATGTAAGCTGAATATATTTGCACCTCAGACACTGGCATGACTAAAGATAAAACTGGGAAGGTTGATTTCAGTGTTTTGGCAGCAGTAATGAATGACGGCGAGAGGAATACCACACTTCTACCAGTACTACTTCTACCAGACATTTTTGCACTCCTGAAAAACACTAAATAATAAATTGTAGGGTGCATTTACAGTCATCATCATAACCTTTCCACACCTGGGGCTGCAAATAAGGATTATTTTTAATTCTCGCTGATTGTTTTCTTGATTAATCACTTGGTCTAAACCGAAGAAAATTGTGGAAAATGCCCCCTGTAATGTGCTTGAGCCCAAGGTGACATCAATAAATTGCTTCTTTTGTGTGACCAATAGTTCAGACCCAAACATATAGTGTCAGGTAAGGAAAATAAATCATCAAATCTTTACATGTGAATAGCTGGAATTATCAAATATTTGGTATTTGTACTTGAAAATTTACTTAAATTATTAATTAATAATCTAAACAGTTGCAGATTAATTTTCTGCCCATGGACCAACTGATTAATCGACTAATAGTCTCAGCGCTATCCTCGCCACAAAGACACTGAATGGACAATCAAACACAGGGGACTTTAATTCCAACCACTGGATCCCTGTAAATTATGTCCAATTAGCAGCTGCTTATAAAACAAGAGCACACTCCAAGCGGAATAATAAAATGCACCGGTCGTCAAGTTACATGCCATTATGCTGCTTATGACTTTTGATGAGTGTGAGTTGAGCTGGGCTCGGGAGGTCCAGTCAGTGTGGAGGACGTCCCTCTGTCGGCGGATGAAGGGAGTGGTCTAACCGGGAGAGAAGTCAGTGTTTGGCTGCTGCTTTTCAGCACCGCTTCCTAAATGGGGCACAAGCGGCCAAAGACAAGGGGGGAGAAAAAAAAAAAAAAAGACAATAAAACCTACATCACTCCGAGCAGTCGGTGACAAAAACAAGCGACCCATAACCCTGCGTCCCAAAATAATAATAATAATTTAAAAATAAATTAAAATACCGAAATAAACCGAAAGCTATTCTGGTTATACTTGGACCGAATAGGAGTCGCAAACAATAGGCATGTTGTGCATATTATTATAGAGCCGTTACTGTGTATTTATACAGTCAGTGTATAAGCAGCGGACTACAAAGCCTAATTATCTCCCTCCTTCATTTATTCACTCATTCAGTTGCGCCATATAAATATTTATAGTCAGTCACTCCAGCTCTTCTTACCTCCTGTCCTCACTCATTCACCCTTTCATATATTTAACCCCCCCCCCCCCCCCCCCCTTCTTTCATGCACTTGTGCTGTACAATGTACACTGAATGCTGGTTGATATAAAGCCATTCTCTGCCTCCCTCCTCACCCACCCACTAACTCACCCTTTCATCCCCTCCCTCCCTCTTTAGCTCAACTGTGCCACATAAAAAAAAATCACTCATTCACTCACTCCTTCACTCTGTCGCCCACCCTCCCTTTCTCCTCATTTTCACTCATTCAATTCCTTGCTCGCTAACTCACCCACCCTCTTGTTAAAACACACACACACACACACACACGCGCCAAAAAACAAAACACTCAAGTCATCAACTCACTATAAGGACAGGTGGAGACACAGGGACAGAGGCACTAATATTTTGCGCTTTAACTGTAACTTATTTTTGCTTATTTACATTAATATTATCGGCTATAACACACAACACAGGTGAGATAAAGCACATAATAACTGGGCATCATGTCATCTGAACAACAGTGGACACTTCATTGCTTTAAAACGGGCAGTATCCTACTGTAGTCCTACACTGTGCTGGACCACCTCACTGCCAAGCAGCCTGGCTGTCCGGTATTGTTCTTGCACCACAGGGTCTAATGTGGGTGAGGACACACATTTTGGTTATAATCAAAAAATAGTGTCATGTAACTCAGATAACCATGCCACAAAAGTCGTGGGGAAAACACCACTCCAGTGGCTGTGACTTTCATATAGGAATCAAAATGGCGTTGCAGGGAGGGACATCAGACCTGATATTAAAATAAGAAATAATGCATGAGAATGATTGTAAAGTTTGTTATTTGGAAGGTTTTTGTTGCTTTGGACCGTCACCACAGAGCCTGAGACAAATGAGGAGACCCAAATGTCAAATCTGTTACTGACTGTGGTCTGATGCGCCAGTTACTGAACAAAAGAAAGCCATCACTGCGCCCTATATTGAAGGACTTTGGTTTCGGCTGCAGTCCCCCCTTTGCAGCTGGGACTCACACCTGGCCACACATCGGCCACTTACACCCCTGTCCGAAATATGGGGATCAATTTTATGAGCCGGTATCAGAATCCCTGATCTTTGGAGGTGTTGGCAACTTTCCTGACAATGGAGCTCGAGTGTCGACTGCCATAGTGACACTTATAACGAATTCTGTCCAAAAACCGGCGAACACAGCAAACCCATCCACCGCATTACAACGCATATAAACCCATATTATCGTCCCGAGTGTCACCTGTGACTTAGATGCTGTGACATTTAATTTATAGGAGGTTTAACAGTAAATAATCTCGACCACGTCACTCAAAGTCAATGGCCGGACTGTGTTAGTTGGGAAAATGTATCGATGTATTAAAAGCAAAAACGGAATCCTGCACCGACCGAACCGCGTGCATCCGTTCGAGCATAGATTCAATATCGATATGCATTGGACGATTTCGCCCCAGGTTCCGTCCGTTTGGGTCAATTTAACGCGAATTGTGCAAAATTGTTCACGGCACGCGTTACTTCCAGCGGGTTTTCCTGGAATAAAAGTTGTTCGCCGGCGCGGATCGAGGAGAACCAGCGTGTCCCCGTGAAGCCCAATGTCTCTGCTATCAGCCCATAGTGTTTTGTGGATCAGTACTCCGCCGTGGGTTTTATATTTGTCGGGAGTTGGAGGATGAAGAAACACAAACAGGACGGCGCCAGTTCCATGGAGTCCGCTAGATCAGCTGCTGGCAGTTGGTGTTCTCAATCACGTCCGCAGATAGGCTTCATAGGCTCACTGAAGCGCCTGTGGAATAAGACACTTAAGTGATCCAGTGTACCGAGTCGTCACTTTGCGTGGACAATTATAATAACATTTTTATTTTTGGAAACAGAAAAGTGTGGCATTGTCAGAGAGCTCCCGGGAAAAGCTTTATTTCTGGCCGTGCATAATAATTTTTTTTTGCTGTTTCTGACGCTCCGGTGTACCAGCTGACCCGGGTGAAATTACACCTCCAGGACTTTTTTTTGTTAACTTACTCAAAAGAAAGTCCCTATGGCAGAGACATCGGCAGCTCCAGCCAAAGCCAAAAAGGCATCCAAGCCCAAGAAACCTGCTTCTCATCCCAAGTACTCTGAGATGATTAAAGCGGCCATCGTTCACGACGCCAGTCGGAGCGGAGCGTCCCGCCAGTCCATCCAGAAGTACGTGAGGAAGAACTACAAGGTGGGCGACAATGCCGACGTGCAGATTAAAATGGCACTGAAGAGGCTGGTGGCATCTGGGATGCTGCGCCACACCAAAGGCATCGGCGCGTCCGGATCCTTCAGGCTGACCAAACCTGAGGACTCCAAAAAGTCCACCAAGGTAGCGGTAGTAGCCAAACCAAAGAAAGCGGCGAAGCCCTCCAAACCCAAGAAGGCGGCCAAACCCAAGAAGGTGTCCAAGACGCCGGAAAAACCCAAGAAGGCAGCTGCGAAGAAAGTGAAAAAGGTCGCGAAAAAGGCGACACCAACGAAAGCCAAAAAGGCACCAGCTAAGAAACCCAAGGCAGCCAAGCCCAAGGCGAAACCAGCAAAGAAGGCAGCCAAGCCCAAGGCAAAGACACCCAAAAAGGCAGCAAAAACAACAAAGAAGAAGTAAAAGGACAATGACAAAGTCACTGTAAATACTGATGGAAATGTTTTCATATATGTATTATTTTTGTAAGGTCTCATGCAAACTTATGCTGTTTTTACCAGTAGTTTTCTCTCCATTGCACTATAGCCAGAAGATGCTGTAGAAACAATTGTGAGCATTTTCCTTTGGCGTTAATAATAATGATAACAATAATGTTCATTTCTGTCTGATCCTTGGATACATATAGGCTAACCTAGGGTCTTGCTGAAAAGGAAAAAAAATGTATATACAGTTGAACTAATGAATAGTTGTTAGTGCACGAGGTCAGACTGAAAATACAAATGTTTCAATGGTGACCATTGTTGAGCCTTTACAATGTACAGAGCATAGGCAGTGGACGTCAGCAAGATTTTCCTAAAAGGCTCTATAGTTGTCATTCAAGCTCCATTCTGTATATTTTCTCATGTTCAGACGACGTAATATACAACATCCCACTGTGTTCAGTCACTTTTAAAGACTGTTTATACCGCAGCTCAATAAACCTTTGTCATCTTCTACTAAATGTTTTGTCAACTTATTGCGCGCATTTTACGCGTGCGTAATCATTGCGTGGAGAAGTGGTGCACAGAGGTGAAGCGGGCGAAGGGATTACTGAATATATCAAAGATTAAGAAACCTAAAGCTAATCTGTATAACACGGTCTCCTCCATTCTCCATACACATTACCTAGACACATAACCCTCTTTGATCCGCTACATGAGATCATAGTTATTGTGCGCAAGGATGCTGCAGACAAAGCCCACTGATGGAGGCTCCAAAGACATGCATGGCGTTCTGCCGCAGAGCTGATGAACATTTATCTAATACAAAAACAGAGGCATTTTAAGATTTTTTTTTTTAGTTCCAGCGAGATAATATCTATAATTTAAATGTTCTTCAAGTTCTACTATTAACTAGTCACATATTAAGCAGGTTATAACAATAACTGGAATCATGCACTAATTTGGGGGAGCAAACAAGGGCTTCGTATGGCACTTCAGTGTTGTAAACAAAACACAAAAAATCTCTTAAGAAATTCCTTTTGGGAAACACCTGCACGGAAATCAAGTCCCCTAAGGGAACAGGATAGTGGTAAACACAAGGCAGCGAGATGAATTTACCAGAGAAAAATAAAAGTACTCGGTAAAATGGCTAAATACCACCGTTCCTGATCAAAAGCTGAACTGAACACCATTAACTTAGATGTTTCCCCCCTGGTTGTTGCACCACATGGAACTACACTCCAAATCCCAGCATCCACGTTCCTGTATGGCTCTACAGGAGTGATGAGATGCCTTTGCAGACACACCCATTGATTACTGTCCTGCCTCTCACCTGACGTGCAACACTGCCATCTAGTGGTATCTCGCGGGAACAGGCAATTAAACCTCTGCAGTCGGGACCGAGGTGGCAGCAACAGACAGACTGGAGTCGAACTGATGAAAGGCGAGATTAAATCCTATTTACTCTCTGCATACTGTTAACTATTATTACCTTTATAGATGAGTGTAAGATCATCAAACTAACTTTGTTAAACAGTTTCAGGCTGAATGATCAAAGAGGAGGATGCAGACTTGTCAGGACATGCTGTTCTTGCATTGAGATACTATGTGCAAAGGGCAGTAATGGCTGAACACTACCATTGGCAATTACTTAAAGCTATAAACGTTTTGGGATGTGGTATCCAGAACATGAATTACACTCAAGTCTACAGAACTTAACTGACATTAGGGACACTGTTAAACAGTGATGCATCTTCTTCGAATCAGACTCAAATCACCACACAGAGTAAAGCAAAATGTGTGGGGTCAGATGTCGAAGTCTGACACTTCTTGTGGGCAGAAGAACCCATCCAGTCTGGTCTGGTCTTTTATTAAGCATCTAAATCAGTTCACTTGCAGTAAGAAAACAGCCATATTTTAAAAGTCACAGAAGTGTGTCCTCTTGAAACAGCAGGACACCAGCTAAGTTTATCAACAAAATAGACATTAACATGACCGATTCATGTTGGAGAACAATACAATGGCAGATTGTGTAACATGGTCAAAATGTATGCACAGTGTCAGGTGTATGTGAATAGAAAAAGAACAGATTACAAATCTATTTCAGTCTCAGTTCAAATTAACTAGATTTCAAATGTGAACAGAGGGAGTGAAAGCAGAGATGTGATTTTTCTTTAACATTTTGTGTTTCTTTCTGCTTTGCCTCCTTCAATAGGAGAAAATATTTCTTGCTTTCTTGCAGATACATTTACAAACTGTCATTTGTCTTCATGCACACAGAGAAATCCCTCCCTGCCACAGCAAACCAGTGGAGGCCTTACTGCTAAAAACATTTTAACAATAAGATTCAAGCTAATTTAAAAAAAGTTTCATTCTCAGGCAAAAATGGTAGGCCTAAGAGGCAAATAACATGCTATGTCTACTCATTACTGCTGGAGTTATTTGGCAAATCAGATGTGAACATCTTGTATCTGTGGTAGCTTGGTCAAAAAGGAAAGTGTTGTTCATTGAGGAGTTTCAGCGGCAGCCAATCAGGTTGATCCTTTCTGTTAAAATGAATCATGTGCTGCCCTTTGGTTCTTCGGTCGTGTCAATTTGGCATTTCTCTATTATAGGAAACACTGCATGGACATAAAAACTGTCCAATCTCTCCATGAACTCGTACGGATAACTGAGGGGAAAGCAGTGGACTTGACACTACTGTCTGTTCTGATAAAGCACCTTTTTGGACATTTAACAGCAGTAGTTCTTTGTGTATCAACGTACCGAGCGGAGACAGGCGAACTCCTACTTAGCCTGGTTAGACACTGTAAGGCAGAAAAAGCTGGGCATGGAGAATAATGTGATCGATAGCTTCCAATTGCCTTTAGATTTTTGTGATCTGTTGACTCAGAGGGTAGGACAAAGTGAAGAGGTCAGACACTAAGAGGGGCAGAGATATGAAGTGTTTCCTGGAAGCCTTCACGATGAAAAGTAAAATGATGCAGACTTCATCTAATTCAGACTGCGGTGGCTCTGGATCTGGTCTTGGAAGTTTGGTCTTGATGGATGGAGGGAGCGTCGTTTTGAAAACCCAAAAAGCTCAGCCGGCTGTTGGTCATTTCAGTCTAGCAACGGCTCTGTAGATGGCAAAGCCCAGAACTGCAACCACAGCTGAGCCCAGCGCCACTCTAAGCCATAAGGATGTGTTGCTCATGTCTGAACCATTCAGGTGTCTGAAGATGGGAGAGGGGGAAAAAAAAAATCACTGACGGTTAGCCACACAAAATACTAGTACCTTTAACATTATAGATGCCTTGCTTCTTTTACATCTCTGCATATCACTGTTTAATTACTCAACGTTTTAAGCATAATATTCTCCTATGACAGATACTGAATCTTGTCTAACTAGAACGTACGGGTACACTGCCGCCCAGGCAAGCCTGGTGTAGATGTTCTTGCTGGTGGTGTCGAGGAACAGGCTGGAGAAGGGCAGAGGTGGAGGCAGTCGGTGTTTATAGCAGAACTCTGCTGGGGTCATCCCGTGGAGCTGCTTTACTTCAGGCAGGTCCACTTTGGAGGCGACCAGCACACATGGGATGCTGCTCTCCATGTAATGTTGCTAAGTAGGAAAAAAAAACAAAATGGGATAAAGTGTGAAAAGTTTAGCTGAGAGAGAATTCAGATAACCTTCACTGTAATGCATAATTAATGTAAATAAACTGAAGAAAAGTCTGTCACTTTTATCATGAGGTGGACATGGATCTGTCAGAACTGTAAGGTGAAATGTTTGTTTATTTAGTTTATTTATAGGTGGACACTCTCATTTCTTCCAGTGGGTGTCAGTACAGGCAAGTAAAAACAGTAACGGCTAATATTTATAATAACAGGGCAAGACGAATAAAGTGAACACCTAGATCAGAATAAATACTCCATTTAGGATTTATTCTTTAGGAGGGGTGGTTTAATTAGTTTATAATTCTTTAACATGAAATTTGGCATGTAAAATAAATCATGTAAATAATCCTGATTACTATGGATTACTCTGGAATGAGCACAGGTCTTTTGAAAATCCACACCTCAGTCTCTCTCCTATTATGATCTCTCTTGACCACTTTTTGGCTTTATCCAAGTGCGGTATCTTTCCAAGGGGACAGATCTTTGGTAAAGTGATGTTTACTAGTTTCCAGGATATTCTGAATCATACATCGACATCGATAGTCCAATGATAACACTGGAAACAGGTCTATGCCGCCAATTTTCCGTTTCCAATTTCCCGTTCTGTGCAGCCTGACTGGGTTCAGTGTACTGCACGTTAGAGCCCTTCTTTCTACAGAACACGTTTCCTGATCTTTTTATTTTATGCTCATGTTAATACTTGCTTTCGATTTGTACATTAAAAAAAGGTTCCTGAAACCACAGACACTGAAACTGAAAACCATGAAATTACTGTGCATCAGAAACAGAAAAAAAGTCTTCCTTCCATCATATTTTTAATTTGATGGAATATCTAACTCAGCTCCCCAGAATTTGCGTTTTGTAACTGCTAAAATGAGCAGCAGAAACTAAGTGAGCTGTAATACTGCATTATGAGTTGTTTGCACAACAGGACAGACAGTGTAAAGCAGATGGACGACCTGTGTGAGGACACTGTGGACACTGGTGTCATCCTTTAAATGCTCCTGTAACGTTTGTTATCACTGACCTTATATATGCTGGCACAATAGTCGAAGGAATGTGGGTCACTGGTGTCATACATGAGACAAGCAACGTCACAGGAGGCGTCTGATGCCTTCAGGAACTCCGCCTCCACATCCACCTCACTGAGCTGCAAAGAAAAAAAAGTGTGGTACTGAGGCTTTAGTCAAGGTCAGAGGTTAAGGGTCAACTTTAAAGTCAGGATGGCAGCTACTTACAATAAGGTACTTTTCCTGGTTACTGACTTGAACAGTGTTTATGGCATAGGGGGAGAAGGCACTGCTGGAATTCCCTTTGTTCTGCACAAAGGACAGAAAAAAACGAAACCAGGAAACAGTCACACCTCAGAATCATGAGTGTCAATGATGGCAACAAGTATAAGCTTTTCAGTTTAATAATGCAACATTTGACATTTTCAGCTCCAGACAAGCAGATGGTGCCATACCACAATGTTGCGGCCCACAAAGGCCTGGAGAAAGGCTGTCTTGCCCGTCCCCCGCGGCCCGATCACCTTGCAGAGAAACACTGACCGCTGTGTCTGGCGCTTCTCCAGGTCCACCTCTTTCTCCCGTGTCACTGCACATACAAACAAACAGAAATGCTAAATGTAAACCCACAGCGCAAACACACAGTACTGTCATTCTCTCTGTCAGAATCTGAGTAGCTTAGCTGCAAGCACAAAAAACAGCGGGACACCTGCTTCATCTCACTAAACTAAAAATGGTCTTTGATTTTAATCTTCTGATTTCTTCCACTACTTGATATGTGAAGTAAAAATTGCTATTTTCTACAGTGTAATAATGTGGGCTAGTCATTTTCCTGTTCCAGTAGTTGTTTCTTGTTTCTACATGGCAGCAACTGAGTCAATGCTCTCCTGTTTCATCCCTGTTTGGTTTGTCTAGGCCACCAAACAGACACCAGACAGATGCTACAGTCCAGCCTGTAGAAAACATTACTTATGTTTACCTGTTTATCCCCAAGGATTTGTAGCTGCTGTATCTCAGATTGCATGCATAAAACTTGATGTGAAAATGAGACTTGGATTGCTACTTAAATGCACACTTAAGTAATAGATTTAATAACTGCAACTTTAGATAAAGTGACCTCTAATGGCATTTAGGGGACTATAAGAAAACATAAATACTAGGTATAGAAAATAGTGCATATTACACCTGTGTAAATGTACGGTATGCCGATGCAGATTGGGTTGGGCAACACAGCATCATGGTTTGACAGTCAGAGGAAACCAAATTTAACAGTCATGAAGGCATAAAATAAAATTTGACTAAATAAAAATTTGTCCCACTAAAGTTTGTTACTGCCACAGGAAGGTGCATGTTGTTACCATAATCAAGAATGTTTATCATTGTACAGTGGCCATTT
The DNA here is from genome assembly GCA_037833715.1 of Toxotes lorentzi. NCBI lineage: Eukaryota > Metazoa > Chordata > Actinopteri > Toxotidae > Toxotes > Toxotes lorentzi. The sequence continues at coordinate 7,294,501 of JBBMJY010000014.1, forward strand.
TAGGATATCTGGGACTCAGCTTATCTGGTATCACTCTATACTGTCAGACTTGACTCAGCTATTCATCAGTCTAAACTGTACTGTGTCAGTCCCAGCTGTTGTGGCTTAGGATTTGTCCCCTGGAGGAAATGAATATCTGTACCAAATTCTGTGGCAATCCATCCATCTAAAAAGTTGTTGAGATGTTTCACTCAGGACCAATGTATTTGACTGACAGCTCAACTGGCAGGTGATTAGAGCAGCCAGCTGACATTGCCTTTCCTAATGTGGTACTGCTAGCATGGCTAAAAATAAATGCACAGTAACAATTACCATCAATACTACCTGATAAAAACTTAACTCACAATGTAAAACACATGTTAAAACCAGTAACAAGTCCAGTTGTTAAAACATTTGTGCTGCTCTCCTGCCTCTCTGACACCCAGAGAATGGTCAACTAAAGGTGCTAACCTCTGAGACGGAGACAGAGACAGAATGTGCGTGATTAGCAGCAGTGAGACATATTACATCACACTTTCCAATCTTGTCAAAGCTTTCCTGGCAAACTGTCAAACAAAACACACACACACACACACACACACACACACACACACACACACACACACACACACACACAAACACACACACAAACACACACACAAACACACACACACACACACACACACACACACACACTCTCTGCAGTCACACTACTCCCATACACGTGTACAACTGTTCCTCATGTTAGCTCAAGTGTGAATCACTAATTTTATCATTAATCAGTAAACTGTTAGATACAAGAAAAAAAAGTCTTTGTCATGTGTGAAGAGTGCACCATATTTCAAACCATGCTCGCATCAAAGTGCAGACACATGCAAACTTCCAGGTCAAAGTGAAGCATTTATTCCCATTTCAAGGACAAATGCACATGTATGTAAATCTATTAGGCTAAAGTGAACTGGATTAGGACTAATAATCCTCCTGGTGTGCTTAACTATGAGACTGGAACATAGGGTTTCAAGGAGGATGTACAGTATGTTGCCACAGGCAGACAGTCTCATCCTTTCTTATTTGCATGCTGTTTGTCAGGATTACATACAATTAACCTAATCACACACACACACACACACACACACACACACACACACACACACACACACACCTGTGACTGCCGAAGTCTGTGACTCCTGCTCAGTGAGGATAGGGTAGCCTAGGTATCCTAGGTGCTCCAGGCAACGGTGGATGTCAAGGTATGCAGAAAGCCTGCATGTGAAGGCATGGACATAGATGTGAGCTTTGAGCAGTGCACAATATAAATTACCTATAAGTGCATTAAGGTGTAAACCTAGTGCATGCTTACTGTCATACAAAACCATCAACAATCAAGTGAGATACTTACGACCACTGACAAAGGAAGCCGTGATTAGAGATGTAGCCCTCGTCTGTGGTTGACACAGTCATGTAGACCTCTGCACCCCAGGGCATGTAAGGACATACACTGAACAGGTTCCTAAGCTCTGTCGGTGACAGGGCAGAGTCTTTGTCCTAAAAGAGGGAAAAAATAAAGCCACATCTTCAAAACAAGGTCATCCTCCACTGTTGAGCAAAATTTCCACATTTATCTTTTACACTTTACAGCCCAGTGGGACACTGTGATCAAAGGCATATAGGAACGCTACTCACTTCATCGTACTTGTCAAACAGCTGCTGGAGGAACTGGTAGCCTAAATTATTGAGTTCGGTGGTGCAGCCGACAGGAACCTGGAGCCTGACAACACAAAACCAACCATCAGGTATTTACATACATGGGCATACAAAAGAGAAATATAGCGACAGCTTCTTAGAATATCATATTTATCAGTGCTATACATTTTACAGCTGAAATTATTGACAGGATACAGTCAGGAGACATACTCAGGATAAAGGTAATCATCAGTCATCTCAAGGTTGTCGTCATAACCAAACTTTCTGAGAATCGTCCACGTGGTTTCATGTCGGCCCCTCTGTATAAATAATGTATTAAGGAACAAGAAACCTGAAACAGACACAATACTTGTCCATTAGTTAAGTCTGGCCCTGCAACAGCACTGTTTAAAGTTGCATGTCCTCCTTCGTGACTGATGTTTACCATTTAGGGTCAGGCCGTTGTCCTGCACCCCATCGCTGGTGTTCTTCCAAACTACTGTCTTCACATCTTCTAAGGCTTGAGGTGCCAGAGGATTCCCAAAACAAGATTTCTACAAAAAAAAAAAAAAGATGGATTATTTTATAGCAAACTAAATGTTTTGGTTCAAATAACAGCAGAGAAAACATTATATTAAGTGAGTTTAACTGTCACCTGAAAGCTGTTGAGTTCAGCATCACTGAGGATACGATCATTGTCCTGATCAGAAATGTAGAATATTCTGCTAAGGGCTCGAACACACAAAGGTTTCAGCTGGGGAAAAACATTGGGAGGACAAAGAACTTATCATTAATCAACCAATCATTTGTATGCACACATGAGTAAGTGGCTTTAGGCAGGTTGACTCAGCAGTTGGCATCCCATTTCCAAAAATGGCTGACCTGTTTGTCTTCAGGGTCATAGAGAGGTGCAGTGGGGTGAAGAACCGCCTTCTGTGCATAGTAGAACAGCTCTGAAATGTTTTTCAGGTTCTTTGCAGAACACTTGAAAAAGGAAAAACAGCAGAGAGAATTATTTCAGATACAGTTATCAACACAGTCTAAAAGCCAGATAAAGCGTGCATGTGTAAATATTTGTGTGAAACCCAGCGACCGTGTGCGTGTCGTAAAGTTAGCAGGACTATACACACTGCAGTGATTAGCCAACTGGATAATTCAATTCAATTCTACAGTTCAGCCTCACCTCAACACATGTCTCAATCTCAGAGAACTGGTTCATGATGGGAAGAATGGTTTCCATTGAGCTCCCACAGCGCAGATCAGACTTGTTTCCCACGAGGATGATGGGTATTCTGATGTAACACATAAAGACAGTTTAGTTCTCAATACATCATGATTTGTTGTATACAACACTGGCATCACAATACAGGTGATTCTGCAGTACAACACATAATGCTAATCACTTACAACAGGCTTAAAAACCTAGACTGCCAAGTCTGCCAACACTACATGTGAACAGTGAGGAGAGCAAAGTTCAACAGCTTATACGTACTTGTTCCCTTTTTCTGCGTCGCCGTTTACTAAAGGTATCCATTTAGTTTTAATCTGAAAAGTAAGACACATGCAGTTTGTATTTAAAATGCATTAAGTAAATATAATACCCAGTATATGTGGAATGCATGTACAGAATAAGACAACGCAAACCAAGCAGCAGGTTACTACCTTGTCTATTGTGTCCTCGTTGGTGACATCATACACCACACACACCACGTTAGCCTGTAGTGACAAGAACTTAATGTCAGAAACAGACAACAGACTCCATTTAACCTGGGTATTAGACCTAAAATACTTAAACTGACATTTCTTCTCTGCATATATTATACTTGAGGAAAATGCTGAACCGACCTTCAAAAATGTGCTTTTGCTCTGTGTGCCAACCTTTGTTTTGTCGAGCAGCAGACAGCCTTTCAGTCAATTGTATTTATTTATATAGCTCAAACTTTTCTTTCATTCAGGATCGACTGAGTTGTTCAGGGTTGTTCAAGCTTAATTTAAGCCCTCGGTACATCTGGTCTGGCTTCAGTGTCTACAAAGATGCTCTATTGTTAAAAAAGGACGATGTTCAAGTACAGAGTGTTCATGTAAGGTGTGCTTACTTTGACGATCTCATTTCTAAGGACGTCATCGCTTTGTTCTTTTTCTGTTGGGATTGAGGAAAAACACAAACACACCTTAAGGTCATGTCATCCAGACCCACGTGCATTGTCTTTTGCTCCTTGTTGTACAGCTGGTGTCTTAATGTGCAATGAGATCAATTAGAGGACTGGCTAATAACATAGGTACGTGTTAGCCTTCAGCTCCTGTTACCTGAGTAGTCCACTATGTGTGTAGGCACCTTCTCTGGAGTCACATCAGCAGGGATGGTGATTTCCTCAGCTCTAGGGGGAACCTGTCAGGGATTGTGGATCACAGAAAAACAATCAATCATCAATTTATCATACCCACATTCTGTACCATATTTATATGAATAGAACATTTCTCCAAGGCATTTTAAGTGGTATTAAACCATGGTGTACCTACAATCATACACATTTACCATAAAATGCATAGACCAACATGTTTCACTTCACAAAAATTACACAAAAAATCTGGACTAGCCACATAGTACATAATAAAGTAGCCTTAAATGATTTCATCATGTCAAACAAAGCCTAAACATGGCAAAGCATTCAGTAAAATTCAGCAGTGGTTTCTACTGTGGGAACCACTTTGAACCAGCACACTGAGTATTAAACTCTGTAGTTCAGCTGATTTGCAGTCAGAGTATGAAACACATTTCACTGTCAAATTAAAACAAACATTATTTTTTTAAAATGATTTTCTATAGTTGTTTTACAGAAGACCATCACTGACACATTGAAACTTAAACTCAGTTTTGTAAGAGGAGCGACAACAGACGTACATTTGCAAAATAAACCGCAGAGAACAATGATAACACCAACACAGACAGGGAGGAATTTTATTACAATATATGCAGTAAATAGCAACAAGAAAGAATTTGTTTTCTTGACCACAAAAAAAAAATGAACCACTTTGCTGAGTGTTGACTACTGTTGAGTAACTGTGACCACAATGAGTAAACAGTGGCCACCACAAGGCAAAAAAATGCAGGTGGTCAGCAACTAGGCCATCCCTAAAAGGAAATATAGGCAGTGGCGAGCAGCTGCACCCACACTTACCTCTTCTGGGAACTCCTCTCCAACCAAAGACATGATGAGTGATGTCTTTCCCACCTTGGCTGTAAGGAGATGCATTATGAAGAGGATGAGGGGAGCAGCCACAGAGAGACTTAAAGATCCACTTGGGCTTGTATGTTGGAAGTGTCAGCATTTAAAAAGTGCACATACTCTTTATGTATGCTATCACTCACCTAATATGGACTGAAGCGCTGCTAATTAAGCAAACACTATTTTTATTGCAGCTGTAAAGAGGAGTGTTTATCCTGAATCAAACAGATCAGGATGATGCATGATATATCTACATAATTTTAACACTCGCAATGTTAGTTAGATATTTATGTTAACGTCGTTTTATAATGCAACTGGATGAACAGCTGACAAGTCGATGCTCTCTAACGAAGAACTATTAAAATATGAATTAAAATACATCTGTGTATTGTGTAACGTGGCTTTCAGCAGACGACAGCTTAAGTTATCCGGTGGAAAAACAAAAAGTCTAACTTATTTAGAGCAGCTAACGTTAACGACTACCTAACAGTTCACAACTTAAGAGCAAAGTTACTGTAAGCTATGTCAGCTTTAGCGGAAACTAATTTGGAAAGCAGTAACTTCGTAGAATACATGTTTTTAGGACACACTTAGAGCAGATACATGAATAGATTTTAAATTTAATAGTCATCACCACCATGTCATCGGAAGTAACCCGGGTAAATTCAGCTCCAAGTTAGCAAGTTAGCTACAACGGCTAATGTTTGCTAGTCTTTTAGCCTGTGGTCAGCTGTCAGTGCAAATGACTTACGTTCCCCCAATAAAAGTATCCTGACGTCTTGTTTCATGTTTCCTCTCTGTGTAAAGAGCAGTCCGACGCGCAGCAGCACTACAGGGGCATTTATCTTTCATTTGAATGTCAAATTTCCAGCTAAAACCAAATGTGTGTCTCTCCCACAGCGCTATGCACCCAAGGTGAAACCATATCGTTCCGGTTCACAAGGGAGACGGTGAAAACACGCCCCCTGCTGGCCAAACCCCGCGCCGCTTCAAATGTATTTTACGTGGTGTTATGTACGTGTACGTTTTGGTGTAAAACACAAATGAAGTAAAAAAAAATATTTTAACTTGAAATACAGACACAGATCACAAAACAGAAAGAGAGCTTTGCAGTGTGCCAGGCTCAAAACATGTACATACATACAGCTCCTTGGTAAATGAATGGTTTTTCTTTCCACCTCTACCCAAAATGATCATGAACAGCAATAACATCTTTGTCTAATATTTTACTTTCTGGCTGCTTTCGTAACGACCTAGAGGTGATTCTTCTTACAGAAGAATTGGTCATATTTAATTATCAAAAAGACCCGTAGTGTTCATTACTCCTCTCATGATTTAATCTGTCTGCAGGGCAGTCTTATTTTCTACTTCCAGCTGGTTTGTATCAGATTAAATGCTCTCAACCTCCCCAGACGTGATAAAACTGTATAAAATACAGAAACTACCAAATATGTAACTATAATCATGTTGCAGACTAATTGCCTAACCTTAACTGCTACTGGAGATTGAAGCATAAAGTGTCATTGTTCTCTCAACAGAGCAGCGAGGAAGGTGTTATCTGATGAAAACCACTGACAGAAGAGTCAGCCGGTACGAGTAATTAAAAAGAGTGTCATTTAAATTGGGAAGCCTGAATGTAAGTCCTTGTGACAGAAAGGAACTTTTGTCAGTGTCCTTTAACAAAATGGAAACTCAGGACTCATGGAAAATGAGCAGTGCAGTGCATGTGTCCTCCATTGTTTTTATGGAAGGAGAAAGTAATAAATTAACATTACAGACATTAAGTTTCATGCAGTTTTTTTTTTAATTTAAAACCCAAACTAAAATAAATAATTACACTTAAGAAGTAACTGGACCCCTTCAATAAAAATGGCTGTATTTTAAAACTATACCTGTGAAAGAGGACTATTAATTTCATAAACTCCAGGTTGACAAATCGTACACAAAGCTTCTCCACAAACGGTAACTACTTCCCTTAAAATATCTGATTGATAAAAAATATTTATAACAATTAAATTACATCAAGTAACAATATAAACTAGGCACATTTGAAAGGAGATAAACCTACAAGGTTTGAGGTTCATAAACTGATCTGAAGCCCTCAGAGGCCCTGCACCTCCCACAGTAAGATCTCATTATACGCCACAGTGAAAAGAAGCGTCCCAGAGGGAGAGAAGTGACACGTCTGCAGTGAGTCACTGTGCTGCAGGAAATCCTGAAACCTGCCGCTGCTCGACTTGATCAACTTCAACACGCGCTCTGACAAGAGATCAGACACATTGTGAGACATTTATTAAACACACGCTCCAAACTTTCATTACTCATTTCTTTACTAGAAGCCTAGATGATATATCATAAAAAACAAGATCAGAGTTTACCTTTTGATCCCACAGCTATAAGCTGATCCTTAGAAGAGAGACTAAAGCATGTGGCCCAGTTGGGCAGGGCAATCTTTTTTATTATCTGTAGCAAAAAAAACACATTATATGATATTACACACATATTTATGGACATTCTACCAGCAATATCTGTCTTATACAGGTACAGAAAAAAATCCAACACAGTGATAGAGCAGTGAAGCTGCTGGGGGAGCTATAGTACCTGTTTTTTAGTCAGGCTATAGAAGAGCAGCTCTTTCTCTACTCCGTAGCCAGTGTAGGCCACCAGGCCAGGGTCTGCTGGGCAGAAGGCAGCCAGGCTGGGAGGTGGGCTGTCATCCTACAACACAAAGATTTTTTTGTGACATATAAAACTGCTATTGGTCAGAAATAGACTGAGCTTAATTTCTATATAAAATTTCCAGAACAGGCTAAAACAATATACTGGAAAATGTCAAAACAACACAACACAAAAATACATGCAAATACATTTAGAATAAAATAAGCTAAGTATTGCATATATTTTGATATCATTTTCCAACTTTTTGTCCGTCAGAGGTCTTTCTCCTGAGCCTGCAAATGTGTTTTTACTTCACAAAAGGGAGAGTGAGTATCCTTGAGCCTTAAATGAAAGGGATATACAGCCACACTGCACATTTGGAGCGACAGTTCTAGTCATTAACTAGTACTACTACTTAAAATACAGACTGTACCCCAAAATAGGCTGGAGCAGGAAATGTCAGCCAGTCTAGTAGATCACACTTGTCCTTTAACCAATTGACAGCCCACACACTGACACGTCTGTCAGCACTTGCGGCCAACCACATCTCGTTTCCTTCCAGTCCGAAACTCTTACACTGGGGATTAGAAGATAAAACATCTTCAAAGACGCACAGATGAACAAGTGTTACAAAATGTCACAAGAACCAAAGGAAGAATTTCAGAGAGGGATTTTTTTTTCTTGCATTTAAATAGCATCGCGTAAAATCCATAACCTTGTATGCTGCAGCCGTGGAGAGAGCCGATGAAAGGAAATGTCAGACAGTTCTTTGTGTGAGGGGCACGCAAAAACCTGTCAACAAGCACTTGCACTGCACATGACTAACATTATGTGATACATAAGTTAAGTGCATCTGAAAAGTGAAGTGGATTTGAAAAGATGATTTCAAAACATAATAGCTGTATATATCGGCTGAAATGTATTTATTACCTCTGAACAATCAGACTGGTATTGTTTTACTATTCTGTCTAATAAGTGTTAACAGTTAACATCTGAACTGGACTCCATGTGACTTTTTCAAACGGCACACTGTTTCTGAACAGACTGATGTGTCACTTGGACCAAAAATCTACATTTGTTAAAGTAATGATCCATCATACTTTCATTCAAGTCAATGCACTGTTTTCTATTACTAATTAATAGTGACGGCACAATTAGTAACTAAATCATTGAAGAGTTTACATTTGGAGTATTGGGTCCATAAAAATATCTTCTAGCAAACAGAGGTGATATGTTTTGCATCTACCAGCAGAAACATGGCTTTGAAGTACATCTGAGTAATTGTTACACCTACTGTGTAACAGCAGGTGACCACTCTCACTGTTTCTACTGTGCTGCCATGTTAATCTCTGATAAAGCTCCACTCCTTGGTCTCATTCACTGAGCTGACCTCTTCATTCACACACTGGATGGTTGTAATCGGTGCTCCTTTGTGGTCCCTGATGACACGGATGGTCGTTCCATTCACTGGGCTGCTGACAGCTACCAGACCATTCTTACTCCCTGAAAGGATCACATGACCTGTTGGGGGCCAAAAACAGATACATAGCCAAACCAAAGCCAAAACATAGCAACTTTAACATAACATGAAACTTCACTGCCAGATCACGGGCTTGATCACGCGTCTCTGAATTCTAAGGAAAATTTCTCTCCTGACAACTCAACTCTATAGGTTACAACAAAGTAACCTATAGGATCAAAACAGTTCATGGTTCATCTCTGGAAGGTGTTAAAAGCCATTAAATAATCACAAGTGTGGAGGCCCAAAAAATCCTCCGATCAGAATTTTTAATCATAAACTAATGGGAGTAGTTCAATTATTGTATTTATAGCAGATGCAAGTTTTGGGCACTGCTGTCCTCTCTCACCCTTAGCAGAGTACTGGATGGCAGTGACAGCCACGTGATGGGGATGCAGCTTCATCTCCATCTCTGAGGAGGCAAGCCGGAAGATCCTCAGGGTCCCGTCGCTGTATCCTGCAGCCACACATGCACTGTCCTTGCTGGAGGAAGGGCTCCAGCACACACAGTCACAGGCCTGACCAACAGAGAAAAGCAGTTGTGTATGCAGTTATGGAGTACAATTGCTGTGATTGTACCCACTTCCAATATGCCAGTATATCTTGCCAGTCACAACCTGTCTGCAAAGAGTACAGTAAACATGCCCCTGAGATTACTGCTGTTTTTTTTTTTTTTTTAGAGGTAATTTAACCTCAGTATTTCAACCAGCTATGGAGTGGAAACACCAGGACACCACCAATTAATTTAATAACTATATGAATCAAGTTGTATAAGGCGCTGTTTCTTAAGTGTATTCCCTCACCTGGTTGAGCACCTGGAACTGCACCACCAGTTCGTTGTTGGGGGTCGACCATACCCTCAAACTGCCGTCCCCACTGCAGGTGGCAAAATGGCTCTCATCAGAACTAAACACCACATCGTTCACCTGGACAGCAAAGAGGAGAAACACAAAGAGAATGAAGCCTATGTGTTTGAGTGCCGTTAGAATAACAAGGAAAATCTCACTGTGCTAACCTGACAGACGACTCGATTCTGAGAAACTAAGCCTCCTGAGAGGTCACATGGGGTAACTTTGATCCCCCTCATTTACAGTTCTTTTCCCTTTTTTTCTCAAAGCTTTGTCTCTTGTCCCAATCACTGCTATTTAAATTAAGAAAATACACAAAACTTTTAACAGGTAAATGAAAAAAAAAAGAATAAAAAAATTTAGAATTGTTTAATGTTGACCACCTCATTCATCAATACCATTACAAGTGACTTGAAATAAATATATTCATATTTATAAAGTAATTTATAAGTAGAGTTTACAAAACATTTCACATAAGGACATAAAATAAAACATGACAAAACAATTAAGGAGGATAAGAAACCAGTGCAACTGAGAAACAAAAACAGAAATAAAAACATCAAAAATTGGGCATAGTTAAAAATAAATTCTCATAAGTTCATAATAATAATTAGCAAGTCTCAAGCAGGGCTTTCCCCAGTATGGGAGCCCTGGTTGCAAAAACACACTTATTTGATCTTAGTGGGGTCTCTGAACTTGGTAGGAAGCCAATTAAGTGGTAAAAGCCTGTGTTTTTCTGGTATTAAAGATTTCAGATTATCAAATGTTTCAGTCCCTCTAAGATCTGGAGAGCGACTTTTTTTTTTCTCTTGCTGAGGTAAAATTACAGGAAACTCAAAATTGCAAATTTGTTATTCAACAGGTATTAATTGTGTTTGTGGCCTTTTTACCAGTTGACTGAAATGCCATAGTTAACTGTTAATTGCTTCCCTGCAGTTTGTTTACCTTAATTCTATCATCTTTATTTTCTGTTTCTGTTTCAGCTCTTGGTCGTGAACAGCTGCAAACAGCCCAAACTGTTATTAGTAACGCTTGTATGACAACACTAAATGAGAAGTGGTCTCAGAATTTCGGGCCCTACTGTATGCAGTTAACATTTCATCCAGACTGGCTTAGTGCCGGGCGTAGCGGCTCTTTGTTGTCGTTTAGCAGAGCTCAGCAACAGATAAGTTTTGTCAGGATAAATTGTGAATAGGTAGTGATTCTATATTTGTTCACCAAACATGTTTTACTATCATAGCTGCAGCTTTTGACAGATGTGTAACAATAGATGTGTACTCCAGCCCCTGCTGGAGACACAAGATTTGGATAAGGTTATTTTTCACTTCCCAGAGCTCACACTGGTACCTTGGTCTTGTGCCCGCTGACCAGACGGATGCTGCTGTTATCTGACCAGTTGATGTACCAGAGGGTTCCGGCTGTGGTGCCAACAATGCCCATGTCCATTGTGTTGTCAAATGCTGCACTGACCGTCGTCCCATCCAGCATTATCTCCTGCTCCAATACCACCGTGGTTCCACTGAAGGACAGACACAGGTGACCAAAAACAATGACCCCATTGAAATGAATGGAGAGATTCTCATTCTTCTTCTTCTAGTTCACGCAATACACATTAACAGAACCACTAATTTGTTGCAGAATACATGACAGGGAACTTACTGCAAAGAAAAAAAAAAAAATCAGACTGAGCAGAAGACTGCATTGATCTATAACTACAAATTTGCTGTGATGGAAATCTTGTGAGTTGAAGGAAGGACTTCTGCCTTAAACAGAATGATATATGTGTATATATATAATTGTGATTCATTAAGAAGCAAGGTGACCAGCAATACACACATTAACAGGATCTGAAGCTGGTCATAGCATCGCGTAAAATCCTGGAAGGTCATATTTAAACCCAGATATCCTCACATGGCACAAGCTCGCATGTCCCAGACTATATATCAATAAAAGGTTATTTCTTCCTCAAACCGTATCATTCCACATATATGTGTGAAGACTTTACTGGATACCTAAATCTAAACATGCTCACGAGCTCACGTCTAACCTTACACACATATTACATGTCTTATCTTCTGTCTTATTAAAGAATAAAACTGCACAACTATCTGACCCTGAGACTCTATGGAACTACATACCTTTCCTTGGATGTTTACCTCTCCCTGCACATACTTATCTATCCGGCCTTGGTTGTTATGGTTACTGCCAATAAAGAAGCTGGACATAATCGACGATGCTGAAGTAAACAATGAACCAGTGCTTAGAGTGAGGCGACTTTGTGGGACTAGTGGAGAACTTTTATGATTAGACACTTAATGAATAATAGAATACAGATTAACTGAAAGACTCAAAGGAAGAAAATTCCTTCACACATGTCTTATGGTTAAGAAAGCAACTGACAATTCCCACATTTCAAGCACACTGTCTTTAAAAATAACTATACAGATTTAGGGAATTTTATACAGCTTAAAAGCTGGAATAAATAGTTAGGAGTTGCTGTGGTATTGTGGCATTAACCTCAATGTCACACAGCTCAAACTTATTCCAGTGGCATAACTGTGTATTTTCTGCTAGGTAGCAGCAGGTTGTTTTTCCTTTCCAGAACAAGTCAAATCAGTTTTTAAATTGATTGCTATTCAGAGGTTTGCTGTTTTGCAGAAATATTATATAGAAACTGAAATCAGGATTCTCAGGTTTACATGTATTTATAAACCACATGAAAAAAATTAAAGAAATGAGGCTACTGTCTAGAGAAGCACAGGAATAACTGTAAGAAAATGAGGTACAAACCTGTCTTCCACATTGCAGACCTCTTCCTGAGGCTTCATGCCCTGTACAGCTTCTACCTCCCACAGTCGTAACCAGCGGGTGTTGCTGCCTGTCAACAGACGGTTCCCTCGACACAACAGCACTCCTACACCAAGAAACCATATCTATCCAATTATCATTTGTAGAAACCCAGGACCAAAATACATGTAAGCCAAATGACTCAATATTTAAGGCTATTTTACCAAGTGAAATAAAAAGCATCTCCATAATTCAATACACGCGTTTATACTGTTATCCAAACTAGATGGTCAGAATTTTAAGTTAATTTGTACCAATCTCTCCCTCATCAGCTTCCCAGGTCATGAAGCAGCGCTGCGTGTTAACATCCCAGACACAAACGTGTCCTCGATTGGTGGCAGTGAACAGAAAGGAGTCCATGTGGTAGCACAGAGCCGTCAGCTCCACATCACCAACCTCCACTGGTGCTTTCACCCTCTGGACCTACAAGGGAGAAAGAGTCATCAATCCTAATGTACAGGGGTAAATACGCGTAAAATATTTACCCAGAAGTACATATTAAAAGTACTTGACAGGAACCTATTACGCATATTAAGCTAATATAGTGGATCAATGGATAAGTGAATCTCGAGTTAAGAGTATTTTGTCAACTACACTTTCTTTCTATTATCTTCTGTTTTTCTCTGGTCATTTACCTTGAGTTCTACATCCAGGCCATGGGTGTGGATGACGCAGAAGTAAACCCCTTGGCTGCCCACACAGGCCAGCTGGCTCGCTGCTGAGGGGCTGAAGGCTGAATCGTGGATTGGGCCTGACACACTCACACTGGATAGAAGCTGAAGCTTGCTGCTCCAAAGGGCAACCACAGGGTCTGCGAAGTCTCCTACGGGGCGTTGGGATGAAAAAGTGGACAGTAGTAGCAGATGCATTTCATTGGACATAGAGGAAACATTTGTTGTACTTTAATCATTATGTCAAGAGATGCAAAACATTAAGTTTAAATTTACAGGAAATGCACAAATCAACTGAAATTTTACTGACCGACAGAGAGAAAGAAGCGATCGTCCCTGGAAAAAGCAAGACTCTGTACCGCCCCACTGTGGTAAGAGACAGTGTTATGACAAGTTCCATTCTGGATGTCCCAAATGCAGATGAGGCTCTTGCTGCCATTACTGCCGCCAGCTGCTGACGCCACTGTCTGGACAGAAACCCAATGCAAAGTTGATTTATATAGCTGAATATCGCTATGCTCCAGTAACCACTTGAATCACATGATATCACCTAATTTTATCTTAAACATAAAGAAATCCACTGTGTCATAATTCTGAGGTTCTTCGGTGCCAAGATTATTGAGTCTGAATTATTTCTAGAGATGACGCACATACATTTGGAGGAACTGTAATTTAGATGGAACTAACTGATTTAATATTTTGATGAAGCAGCCTTGTGAATGTGCTTTGGCCATTGACAGTTCTTTGTGTCGATTTCTATCATTTATCATCAAAGCCCACTCACTTCTCTAAGAGAAGACGGACTCCCAAGCGCTGAGCACAAAAGCTTCAGACAGCACTTGCCAACCAAGGGGTACAATCAAGTGTGAAATGGATCTGGCCTTCTCTTTTCTCTTGGTGAGAATGTATTCAGGGATGTTAGTTTCCCTCTGTGCCACTTGCCTAACCAAACAACTGAGGTGAGTTTATTTTACTTCTCAGGTAATGATCCCCTGCAGTGACTAGCCAGCTACAGTTCATCTACTGCTGAGCTGAGTCCGGTTCAGTGTATAACAGGTCTAGTAATGACCCTTGGACATGGTGATACTCCCCCATGGTGCTAAATGTTCAACATCTATCTCTCTCGCTCTCACACACATACATTGTGTTGGTACTGTATTCTGTTTAGGTGTGATATTAAGTTTTCTTTGCTTTCTCTCTGCCCCCTCCGACAAGAACACCACAAATGTCTGAAAATGATCATTTTCATTCCAGTTAACTCTCTAACTTTGTGGTCTCTAGTTTTATGGTGTTTCATTGACCTGTTGATAACATCTGATGGAACCAGTTGTCATTTCAGATGAAGTTGATGAAGTAATGTGTACTAAAAATGCCAAACTACAGAATGAATATTTTGCAGTAAATTTCAACATTTTCAGAAATTAAAAAAGACAAAATTAAAAACAAGGTATATCATCATGCCACTATAATAAAATACACTGTTACGCTGTTTTATCTTTTAATTTTCATTAGGTAAAAGCCTTTTCTCCAAAATACAAGTGCACACTCAGACTGTCTGAGGGTGTACTAGGCTGCTTTTCCCGTAGCACAGAGAGCAGTAGTTTGTCCTTCACCTGAATGCACTGCTGTCAGCTGTCTGTCTTTGGTCCAGATTTCCTGTTTAATATCCTGTTACCTATAGCAGCATCATCAGTTGCACCCGCAGTGTTTAAAAGACCTCAGTAGACATGAGCTTGTTGTCATTACTGTCCCCATCAATGCCCACATACCGTGTTTGAACTCATTACAGTATAATGGTGAAGCCTAGAACCATGAAAAGTACCTTTGCATCATTTGTGACAGCAAGACAAGAGATCTCCTCACTGTGACCCTGCAAGTGTCTCTGACTTCCTGTGTGAAGGTACTCCACCACCACCACACAGCCACATGAGTACGCAAATAAACCTGCAAAAAAAAAAAAAAAACAGTCACCAATCACAATAGATGTAGTTTTGTGTATAAGTTTTTATTTTCAGTTTCTTATTAGTTTAGGTTCAGAGTGTGTAATTATATATCCTGATGGGCTGTGGGGAATTATTCTGTTTAGAAACTACTTAATTTGAAAACTAGTAATAAAATGTGGTCCGAGACTTTTAATAATAATTTTTCCTCACTGTCCTTTTGTTTTTACAGTTTATGTTTTACTTTTACTTTCAGAATATTATAATAACCTTGGTCAGGGCTCCACACCATGTTGCTACGCCCATTGCCATTGTAGCCAATCACTGCCTTCAGCTTTATGCCCTCTTCTCCTGGTTGGGGAGTCACAGCAGCCTGGATCAGAGAAAACAATTAGCCTGGACAACAAACAGACTAAATACACTCAGTGACTGCAGTTTATCATTATACAGAGTGCTCTTTACCAGATCAAGAGTGGAGGTCTTGAAACGTGGGATAAAGTGCCTGTAACAATCTGGACGTACTGGCTTCTTCCCTTTCAGCTCAACTAAATGACAAAACATATTTTAATTGAATAAAAAACAAAGAAGGTTCAAGTAAAACAACAGAAAGTCAGTTCTCTGTCAGTACTGAAAAATACAGTGGAGCACTTACAACTGCCAATATGGCTGGTATTCAGGGGAGATGTGTTGACCAGGTCTGTGACTTTGAGAAAGGAGGTGGAAGGTCTGGGGCCAGGTGAAAGACCTGAGCCAGTGGCTTGGACTGGCACAGTTGGAATGGTTGGCGTGTCATCACAAAGAGACAAGGAGCCAAAAGCTGCAGGAAAGAGACAGGAAAGAAAAAACACTGATGTTAAAGCCATCTGCAGTGAGTACAGTTTTACCAGCTAATCATACACTTAACAAAAGATACGATGTGCTGGTGGCGGGTAGTTTAAAACTGAACAAGAGAACTCACTACCCTGGTCAACTTGGTCAGTCGTGCTGATGCCCAGTTGTGGAGGCGGTGAGGAAGGGAGGGGTGCTGTCTGTCGAGGCATCCCATTGGACAACTGAACTCCATTTGCTTCTGCAAATGGACTGTTCTGCTTCTGAACTGTTAGATAAAAACACAAAATAAAGAAACAATTTCTAATTAATCCGAAAATTTGCATGAGGTAAATTTTTTTCTAAAGAACTCAAAGAGAATTTACCTGATTTAGGAGCTGACGTGTAGCCTACTCTGAGAGGTGACCTGTGAGTGAAGACAGAACAAGTCAAACATTTACCAACTAAACTGACAAAGTGTAACACACACGTTACTGACAAGATTCAAACATGCAACATGGATTATTACCGGTTGTCAGTCGAAGAGTGAACAGGATGTGCCAGGAAGTCCCACAGGAATATGGCATCTCCCACTGAAACTACGCCCAGTTGGTCAGGGGTGAAGCTCACCTGGCAGATGGGCTGACTGTGACCTATGAACATCTGGCAAAGAGAAACACATGCCTCATGTAGTCAGTTACGACTGACTACTAATATTTCTACAGTTATTAGAAATAAATTATTTATTTCTAAGTGAAACAAAGACAACACAGGAATGTGATATTCCCTGACTTGTGAAGGCACAATCATAGAATACAATAAAAAATGTCCATCAGTAAAATAACTCACTATTTTCTGACAGTGTAGAGACCAAACAATTTATCATTGAATCAAGAAAATAATCTGAAGATTAATCATTAATGAAAATATTTGTTAGCTGTATCCCTGCTGTACCTGTTAGTTTTCACAAGATGCTTAAATTGCAAATTTAAACCTTTAAAAAGGTGAAGAAGTTACTTTATCCAACACAACCCTGTAGAGAATTTTGTAGTTTATATTTAAGTCAGCAGTACTCATTCTAAAAGATATAAATTATTTAATTGCTGACTACCTGTGAGTTAATATCGAACTGCATGTTATAATCCCACACTTTCACAGCACTGTGTCCTGCGGTCAGCAGGAATCGACTGTCGTCACTCACAGCCAGGGATGAGCACTGGTGTTTGTGCACCTTGGACATCTGTAAGGAGGACAGAAATAAAAAACAAACTCCCACATGTTGCTGAAAATAGGGTCAAATAATTGTGCAGGAACAACCTTCACATATCAAAACTCTTATTCTCTTGTTGCAGTCTATACTTAGTGTGGAATATACAGTATTTTCCACACTCTTCTACCCTGTGAGCTTCTTGTCATCAGGATCTCTGTCAGCTTATGTTACATATTTCTACTGACAGAACTGAAACCTTTTTTGGGCCACTCTTCCTTCTCTAGTAAATACTCAGTCTTGCACTCTCAGTAATTAATTTGTTGATGCAGATATTTTAAGACACGACATGCGTGATGATACCTCTCGGAGCAGACGGCCTGTCTTAGCGGCGACCCAGAGGATTTTGTTAGCAGATGTGGCAACCAGCAAGTGTTCTATAGAGGCCGGAGCGAAGCAGACCTTCAGTGCAGAATCCAGACGGGGGCTTTCTACGTCCAAGATACTCACATCTACATGGAGCAACTGGGCACAGATGGCATGGATCAAAGGGACACATAAGAACACAGTAAGACGTAAGAACCTAAAACAACATGACTTCCAAAGTACAGATGACAATGACAAATTAATTTTACTTTACTGCTCTTCAACTGAAATCTCATCTTATTTTATCTGAGCAATGAAACAAATGGCATGTGCAAGATACCTCATCCAGAGTCTGTGCGTCAGCAATGGTGACAATGTACTCTGATGGACCGACAAAAGCCAGGCAGCGGCTGTCACTGCTCACTGTGAGAGCGTCTGGAGCACGCTCAGACCCTCGGGCCACCACGTTACCTAACAAATCAGGTACAGAGTGAATCTAACAACCTCGATGGTATGGTTCAATTTCATAGAATCTATTTAATGAAATAGCTAGCTAAAACAATAATAAAAAATATATTAGGAATATGATGTGTTATGAACTGAAATTAACTTAAGGTGTGTTTGTGCATGGGTTTGTGTCTATACATACACACAACTCTGATCACACTGTAATCTTCCTCAGAGGAGTTGTAAAGTGCAAGAGAGCCCTGGGAGTCAGCACTATACATGAACTCCCCGTCCGGAGAGAAGGCAAGACCCACCACTTCACCTCTGTGCTGCCTACATACATACAGAGAAACAACAACACAAAAGCAGTCATCACTCTCTTTTGAAGGACACACTTGTTCTAACTGAATCACCTTAAAATGTACCCCAAAAAAAGGTTTAGGTTTACTATATATATACCAACGCTGGAACATCCAACTAGCTTAGACGTACTTGTGTTCAGCCAGCAGCTTGGCTCTGGAGATGTCAAAGACTCTGATGATGCCAGAGCTGAAGCCACAAGAGAAGACCTGCTCACTGGGATGGAAGGCCACCGAACAGGGGCTGTCCTCAGACACAAAATCATACAGCTAAACAGAGGAGACAATAAGATAGATGTTTAGTGCAAAAACTGTTTGAGTAAAACATCAGAAATGCCTGGGGTATAAATTACAACACTGAATCTATGAATTAACACTGTGGTTCTCACAATGACAGCTCACACAGCCTGCAGTTGTACGGAGCAGGGAATGTGGTTGCCAGTTTTTGACAACAAACCCACACAAAGTTAACAAGTACACATCTCATTTTCTAAAGCACACAACAGTCTGACAGGAAACAAAAACAGACCTTTGTGTGGCTTTGCTTCAACGGCACAAAGACAACTGACAAGAAGACCCTTAGAATGCCAATGTCTAGTTTTTCTAAAGTTAGATTGTGTACAAGCTAAGATTCTAAAAAATTGAAAGACTGTCTCTTAGATAAAATTATGAAAAGATTAAAATGATTTTCCTTGAAGCCCTGACACACTGACTTGGTGTTGACTGACCTGATGTAAGGAATCCATATTCCAAATGCGCACTGTGCCATCAGAAGAGGCTGTTGTGAGATGCCGACGGATGCCATCCACGCTGAAGCCAAGCACAGTGTCTGTATGTGACCTCATCAGAGTGTTGTAACCACGGCTGCTCACATCAAGGAAACCCAGGTTACCAGTAGAGGTGGCTGCCAGGACCTTAAGGCTGTCTGATGAAACTGACACCAGGCTCACAGGTCCCTCGTGTTCTGACAAACAATGACCACCAATGTGTCTGAGTTATTCTCCAAATAGATTGTTTGCTCTGTCAGGATGTGAGAGTGCACATACACATCATGGATGTGAATGTCTGTGCACCTTGTTTATTTTTCTATTATTTTTAATAACCTGACTTGAAAATCAAGCTCCAGCAGAGAATAATGCAGCTGTTACAACTTTTTATGTTTTATGTAACATGTTTACGCTACAGTGAAAAAGGTAGAGAAACTGTTTAAGATTGTGTGGAAGACAGCTGTTTCTGTGGGGCTGTCAATGCAAATGTTACCCAAGTTAGCAACATGTAATATATACTGGGCTTACTCTATTAATTGTGATACATGATAAAAATTAAAACAAGGTGTGAAACTTCTAACTTCCAGTTCAAAGGTAACTTTAGTTAATTAGTACTGTCAATCAGGACAGAGGCAATGTGACAAACACTTCCCCCTGCAAATTAGAAAACATACATGAACTTAGATTATATCACTGCCTCTGGAGTGGGAACTGGCATACACTGTGAGTTTACTGCAGGTAAATGTTGTAGGATGCCCCGGCTGTGCCCTACCAGCCTCCAGAAAGACTCCAGAAAAATCAAGGGGCCAGAGACGCAGGAATCCATCTTCAGAGCCTGTGGCGCAGAATGATGAGGACACACTGATGCTGTTGATGGGAATGCCTGGACCTGAGACACACACACACCTTGATGTCCTCAAAGGTTCTATAAAAAGTTCTTTTTTTCCCTCTACCCAAACTCTGATACTACTACTAAATAATAAACATTTTCTCTCTCCAACTGATTTCAGACCCACCTGTGTTAAAAGTCCATTTCTCCCTGCGCTCTGCATGCTGCTGCTGTGCAGGCAATAGCCTCCTCACATTTCTAATAACAACTCTGCTGTAGTCAATCTCAAAGATATGGCCACTCCGACTGCTGGCAAATCTATGAGAAGACAGTCAGAGAGGGAAAACAGTAATCTTTTAATAAGAAGTTTTTTAGTGTACCTGAATGAGATTCACATCTCCTTCCAAAGCTAAGTAAACCCTGATTCTCTCAGAGACTGCTTTGCTCACTCACAGTGTTCGATCATCGAGATGCTCGCTGGAGGAATTTCCCTCCTCAAAGGCCACATCGGTGAAGTCCAGTGAGCTGTATTCACCCAGGTTTACTGGACAGGAGCGCAGCGTCCTATTCCGAACTCGCCACAGACGAATATTGTCACGACCACAAGACACCAACCTAAAACCGGCACACTAAGATATTAACCCACAGTCTCAGAGTTCTAATTTACTGACAAGTCGGCATGAGGCCTACTTGTCCAGTCTCACATTCACTGGCGGTGAATGTGAGACTGGACCAAAATCTGGCAAGATACATCTGCACAAATAACATAACTCTCTTTGCAGAACTCCTCAGGGGATAAGCAGGTTCATTACAGATCTCTCGATTCCTCCTTATACTCCAGACATAAAACACTAAAGTATATTTGCATTTAAAGCTACATACTCTAGGTCTACCTGAATTCTGCCTAATGCTGATGCTGGAGATTTGGCTGTTTGCAGCCTACTGAGAGCTTCAAGGGTTTGCAAATTCTATGAATGGATGATGACATCCTCATCCTATTATGTAAGTACTCTTTGAGAATGTATTGCCTTTCCATTTCTCCATGTGTATGTTTTGTGTAAATATTGTTAATAAATTTCCATCCTATATTTGTTTCAGACCTCTACATAATGAATGTGTGACGTCTGCATCATCAGCTGTCAATATTATTATATAAAATGGACCTGATGAACCAGTTTCATTTACATTTACTCTTACCAGGTCAACAGATGGAAGAAAACATGCATAAAAAGGTCCCAAATAGGCAAACATGCACTGTTAATCAAATAAACAACCAGAAATACAAACACAGAAACGATGGTACCTTGTTTCATCAAAGACGGCAACCTTCATGGTGTGAATGTTCACATCTGTGTGTGCTTTGGCTAAGATGGTCACCTCTCCACCTTTACTAACGTTCAAAGTGTTCCACACCACCACCATCTAAGAAAGGTTGAATTGGGGCAGCAAACAGAGACAGTCAGCTCGCAGCTTTGCTGAGTCACAGTCTTTAATTGGGGGGAGCAATTAATAGCATGTTATTTGAAATTATAACTAGATGAGTCAGTCAAAGTAATGATATGAGGTGTTGCTTAGCATTTATTTATCTGGATCCAATGATACTCATGGATCTGTCTACAGAATCTGAGTGCAGCTAATCCTGAATGCCTTTTTACCAAAATACGCAAATAAGAGAAAATAAAGGGAAAAGTTGCGTTCAAGTCACTTACTGTTTTATTGTGGCTGTCTTTACCAACTCCGCAGAGAACACCGCCACTGTGTGAGAAGCTTTAACATGGAAAGAGTTGAGTTAAAGAGAGAAAATTAGCATGAGTGAGAAGCGGCTTAAACTCCAGTGTCCATGTAAAATGACTCTGTACATGTGTATATGCAGTTGGTTACCAAAGAGAGGATAATGAATGAGCGTGAATCCTGAACATGGCCAGACAATTTCCTTTGTGGTAGTTCCATACTCGAACTACACCGTGAGTGCCAGTTTGTGCTGAGGCCAACAGGGTCGTATTGCCGTTAAAAGCTAGTGCAGACACCTACAGAGAAAACACACATGGCAAGAATTTAATTTCTATAACAAAGACACGAGAAAATTACTTTTTTTCTACACTGGATGCAGCTGCATCCGAAGGCCAGGAATTAAATGAATCACAGTGCCTTACTTAGTAGGAAGCTGCCAAAAGCAAGTGGGCCATCCCACACACTGGAAAAGCTTCTGCTGCGGGGGTAGCACAACACACCACAGCTCATTTACCTTATCGGTGTGGCCAATGAAGAATCTCTGCTGGTTAGAGGATATCTTCATAGAGACGATAATTGCGTGACACGGATAAACCACTGCATCACCTGATCTGGTCCACAATGCCTACAGTGTAGTACAGTACAACTGTTAGTCAGCTTTAATACATTTTATCCACAACCTTGAAAACCATTATGTATGCAAAGCCAGCCTCATAATGGTTTAACTCTAAATGACCTTACATATTTAGTAGTTGCTCCTCCAAAGCCGATGATTCGATTGAGCCTGAGAATCGGGTCTGGAAGCAGCTTCTAATAAGGAGAGAAGAAAAAGCAGATGAAAAGATTTTGTAAAGAGCTTTTGAACAAATGATGTTTCACTCTCCACTGTCCTCATCTCTTACCCGTTGTTTGGTTTCTTTGGATGATAACAGATGGACAGGATGTGGAGCAGGACTGAAAACAAACTGGAAATATACGAGTAACAAGGTCAACAGTGTTTTTAATGCTGCTACAAATCTATACAAAAGTCATAATGAGGTAAAGGGACACACATTGTACTGAGCATGACTTACAAAAGAAAGAGGAATGTGGTATATAATTGGTTTTCTTGCGCTGCGTGATTAAATGTACACTCTAGTCAATATGAAGCTTCACCTCTTCTTCACTTTCCTCCCCATGTTTGAAGGCATCCTCAGGATGCACAAACACATGAATCCCGCTCTCATCAGTATCACACGGTGTCCTGGATGTGAGCTGGTGTGGACTGAAGCATGCCGACTCCTGCTGCTGGTCATCATTATGGCAAAGCCAGCCAACCTTCTGGTGAGTGGAGACAACACCCCGCTCGGGTAAGTTGGTCACCACAGGGGTCTGATTCCTAGAGAGCTGAGACAGGAGGAGAAAACTGAAGAATTAAATATAGCAGCCTCCAAGAAAACTATACTCTCAGTTCAAAGCCTTAAGCTCAATCATCTGCCACATTCACAGAAAAAAACAAGCTGAGTGAATACACAGGGGCTTGATATAAAGTGACATGTACATTTCATCAGTCTTACTGATTTTGAGGAGGTGATCTGCTGGATGAGAGACACACGGTCCTGAATTGGTTTACTGAGGTTGACACAGCGAGACTCCTCTCTAATGGGGCTTCTTTGGCTGGAGACACAACCTGTGAAAAAACGTGGGTATGTAAGGCAGTCATCTATACTACAATCCTACCTTCCTATTAGGATTAGCTAGCAGTGTGTAGGTTAAAAGGAAATGTATTTTAAATACATAAATAATGTGTGTGTCTTTACTTACTAATGATTTATAAAAGCTCTTGTGGCTCTAATTCATTTTGATGAATGAGTAATAAAAATAATTTAACAAGTACAGCCGGAATGAAAGGAATTTTTCTCTGGTGCAGAGAAAAAAAAATTAATTAGAATTTCTCGTAAAAGCATGTGGGAGAAACAGATTTTTAAATATTTTTTTTTACAAGGTTTTAAGGAAAATCTAAAAGCAGTGTGATATTTCATGACTTACTGGTCTCAGTCCTTGGATTGTCTTTTTGAATGGAGTCAAAAGGTAACTTTGTTCCTTCAGAGGGAAACCTGTTGGGAAAGGACACGATAAGAGACTCCATGACAGCAAACTTTGATAAATCAGGTGACTGCATTCTTAAATCAATAATAATATAGATTGTTGATTTTGTTATTTGCAACTGTTTTGAGCAAATAAATAAGTCATATATAACTGCCAGTCATGTGTGTATGATATTAAAAGGAAAAATCAACCATAAAGATGATCACCTATAGCTACACGTTCATATGTTATCGACCTGAGCTCTGTAGCCTTATTTTGTGACTTTTGCATTTTACATTTATGGTGCACCCACAATGCCACATCTTGTGATCTATTACATTTTCCTCTATGACTTTCCACATGGATTCTTCCTGTATGATAGATGATGATGTTGGTATAAAAAGTCAGGTCAGATAAGAGGCTGATTCTAAACACTTTTCCTCCAAAGTGTGGATTTTGCCTGTAAAACAATACTGATAATGCGCTTTCTGTTCTCTGGTCGGGTAACCGTACTTGATATAATCATAGAGGTCATGCCAGGAGACTCCCTTGGGCACAGGGAATGACATGTCTCTGGGCATGGGACCCGTTCCCTGAGAGGAGGCAAGACCCATCAGCTTGGCTTCACTGAAGGAAACTCCTATCGAAAGATACAATTGGACAAGGAGATGAGATAAATAAAGACGTCATGCATGCACAAATAGGACACTTGACTTTATTCAAAAATCTGAGTACGCACTCAGATTGAATCTGACACTGAATGATAATGTTTCCTACATAAAGCATCTGAAGTGCTTTCGAAAATGTTCTCAATATTCAGTGCATTTTACCATGGCAGATGGTAAGGGGATCTATAAAGCTGCAATAATGAAACAATATTTTTCAAGTCCTCTTTGTTTTTCTCTATATAAGTATCCTTCAAAGAAGAGCACTGGTACATTTTTGCATTTCTTTTATTATTCACAAACTGGCATAAAACTACCAATGCCATTCATGTAATATGTAAATGTAAATATGAAGTGTGCATGTACAGTATAATATATATCGGTACCTTTTCAAGAATTAAAAGAAGCTATTAATCTCAAATTAAACCAATTCAACTGAGTATTACCTGGATCTAGCAGTAGGTCACTGGTAAACATGTTTTTCACTGCCATGTTGGCACAAAGCTTGATGCTCTTCAGGTGACTGTAGCAGCGGTTAAGATAGACAGACAGGGTGTACTGCAGATCCAGCATCAGACAGGTCCAACGCACTGAAGTGGGGGCTGGACCCACCAAACCTGGCGCACATACACATAAATACATCCAGTACTGTAGCAAGACATGCAAGATTATTTAAATTATATACATCAGTACAGTGATTAATACAGTGATTAATTAAAAAACGCATGCATATGAACAATGGCGCATGTCTCCGTAAGTATGGCTGCATGTATGTGAATGTATTTTACCATGTCTTGCAGATTTGGCAGTGCTTTCATAGACTGAATCCTTTGCAGCTCCACACAGGAAAGGAAACTGAAGCCAGGTAGCTGTGGACTTAAACTCTTTGAACATGTTGGAAAAGGAGATACGAACCACCTGACCCTCCTACACATCACAGCAAAGAGAGGGGAATAGAAATAGAAATTTCCCAGTTTGGAAAAAGCTAATAAGCCAGAGCTATGGACTATGATCTTGATGGATTTCAAAATAAACTCCTGTCACATGAGAGTCAATATAACAATAGAAGGACTTAATAAATGACAGATTATTTCAATAGCACATATATATATCAATACTCGCGACTTAATGAAATATACAAATGTGCAGGATCATTCAATAAAATCAGGTCCTATACCTCTGCAGCAACATCCAGGTGGACCACAAAGTATTTGCCAGGAGTGGGTCTGAAGAGAAGGTAGAAGTAGCGCCCTACCAGCCCCAGAGACTGGTTGCTGTTTTTGGGTACCAGGATGTAGCTGTTGGCCGGAACAGGACCCCTGACTCGGAACACTGAACACTTCAGTGTCTTGTCCTGGGGGGTGTCATGGAGAGTTTAGAACAAGGCTAGGACTGAGACAAAAGCTGTTTATTTAGCCAAAACATAACACTGGACACTACTGGAATCCATTAGCCTACATGGGTGTTTGATATATGAACGTGTGTAACGCTACGTTACCGTGTATGCTGACACATCGCCCTCCTTTGCCGACCTTTTCCAGTCTTCAACTCTGACATGTTTGAATATGTTGACATAAGGATGCTGCCAACCTGCGAAGTCAAAACAGGGTTCAGTAACAGTGAGCTAGACTCCACAATATTAAATGCATTACAACAGCATTAACTTCTCCCTCACTGCCTTTGCTGTTGTGTTTGATGCATCCATGACTTTGCGACAACGAATATAATTAAAAACTTTAAGGTTCACTTTACCTTTGGAGGCCATTGATAGCGAATGAACGAAATCCACCTGTTGATGTCTCAGTTCTGCTGCAACTTGTTCAAACTCGAACAGACAGTATTCACAGATGTTAGCTAGCAAACAGAGAGTTAAGTGGCCGAAACGCCACTCTCTTTTCTACAGTAATTAAAACAACTAAAAAACAGCCTGTTTCACATCATTATGAGACGCGAGGGCTTTTCCAGTTCTCCCAGGTACCAAGTAAACATCAGTTTTGCTTTGACGGCAGGCGCTTATTGTACTTGTATCCTTCCCGCTCCAACATCCGCCGTTGCCAACGACAGCGCGACGCTCTTGACGTGCGTTTAGCTCCTTGGAATTCTGGGTAATGGAGTTCATGGAGCAGAATTAATGCAGAGGACCAAACTGACGCATTGTGGAACGTGATAGCAAAATATAAATAAAAACAAAAAAATACATATATAGTTGTGTTTCAAAGAAGGCACTGCGTTTAGTTCTGGTGTTGATTAACTGAACAACATGAAATTTATAATCTATTTCAGGAATATTGTTTTTGTTTATAGTGTTCATTCTACCCATCTGTCATATCAAGTGGTATAGTGATCACCCTGTGCCCTGACATGGCCCAGCCTTCAGTACTTATGCACTGTTTTCATCACACATGAAGAGTCAGTATAAACAAATATCCTCTTAATTTGTATACTCTGTATAATTTACTTAAAGATGTCTCCAGTCTTAAATGATCACAATCACTTTTTTCAATCAGTTTTAAAACTTACATAATAACAAGTACTTATTCACAATTTTACATATTCACAGTAAACCACATATAATCTTAAAATGCACACTGAATGCAGCAATGTATTCAGTCTGAATCTATATTTACAAGATGTGGGAGTAACTCCACAGGGTCTTGAAGATGAATGAGGAAGGACACCTGCATTGCCACAGACGACTGTCCAGTCTCTTCCGGATCCCCACGCTGCAGGGTGTTATCTCTGTTTCCCACTGATGGACAGTGCAGCAAAGAAGCATCAAGTTGTGGGGAAGCTGGCTGAGCTTGACGTCTGAAAATCTGTGAACTCTCAGGAGTGGGTGAGCCATCAGGTACTGCCCTCGTCGTTGTGGCAGATGATCTGTTGCGCTCGGGCACTGTGGTGATGGAGAAAGTGTCTACTCGCGAGTCAAGCACGCCTAGTCACTGTCCACAGCATACAATCTCTGCCTCTATCCTCCAGCTGCGTAACTTCCTCCTCAGCTCTGTCCTGACCTGCATCCAGAGTGGAGGTGAGGCATTAATGTGCAATTTTGTGTACCTATTTTGTGCCATTTTCCAATCTGATGATTGAATGAAAACTGAAAGTCATTGAACTTGGTATTTGTCAGATCACTTAGCCACTCTAAAAAACTCAGCAAACGAATTCAACAACAAATTTAGATTCACAAACTCAGACCTCTGGGCAAAAATGGATGACTAAAACAATGTTTTCTGTTTATTCTAATACACCCTTAAGTCATCTGAGCAGCTGCAAGTCCCCACCCAACAACCTTAAATGGGTTTCCTAGGAAGACAAATACACAGATGGGTGAAATATTAAAGGAAAAACCTGAATAAACAAATGGGGAAACATTCTGAATGCAGATTCATCCACACAAGTGCACTGCATAGTACAATTAAACAATCAACATCCAATCATTCTCTGTGTCATGCACAAAAATGCTGAGCAGGCCCAATTAATTCTGATTTTGTATCAAGATGGCAAGAAGAAAGGATCTGAGTGACTATGAAAGAGGGTTCATTGTTGGGGCACGTATGGCAGGAGCTTCAGTCACAAAGAATGTTCAACTGCCTGGTGTTTCAATGGGAACAATGACTAACATTTAACATTTGCATTTAGATCTACAGCTTGAACAGTCACCGACAATTACATAGAGAGGAATATTGCAGTACTTTTGTAGAGCATAAATGCCTCATTATAAAGATGAATCCACACTTGAGAGTTCAGTGGTGCAAAAACCAAGGAACCACAGGCCGTGGTCTACAGAGATGATGATGCATATGATGTGAATCACATGCTATGGCCTTAACAGTCACCAGATCTCAACCCAACTGAAAACCTATGGGAGATTTTGGGCCGATGTGTTAAGACTTTCAGAATCAATGCCGAGGTGCACTGAAGCTGTTCTGGTGGCAAGTGGTGGCTCAACACCTTACTAAGACACTTCATGTAGGCTTTTCCTTCAATTTACCACCCCTCAGTAAATCATCCCATTATCAGGATTATTAATAATGTTTTAGTATAATTTAAGTCTAATTTCACACTTGTACACCCATGTGACACACTGTGACAAAAAAAAAAACTGTTGTATCAAAAAAACAAAAGAAAATGAGAATAAATTGAAATAACAAACCTCACTATTGGCATAGCAGTAGAGCACAGCCACCAGAAAGCCCTGCAGAGAGGCCAGATTTAAAAAAAAAAAAAAAAGTCTGTTTAGTTTCAGGAATGTGTACTACATTTGCTAAACATGATGATAGATGATGCAGAGACGGTACAATGTCAGACATATCAGCAATAACAAGCTGTCATTCTCCAATTGTCCAATTGAACCTACCTGAAATGAATTAAGAAAAAGGGTGAAGAAAACTTTAATGTAGTGCAGGACGCCTGTCGTCTGCTCATCTGTAGCAAAGATGAATATGACCTCATGAATCCCAAACAGAGGAATGAGGGTAAGGGTTGCCTTGGCAAGCCTAACAGGACAAATCAAACAGCAGGCAATTTGTCACAACATTGTACATCTTGTTTTTTTTCATAACATTCATTTTTCTGGCTAGGTCTTCATTCCTGCCAAAATTCATCACTGTTTTTCTGTGGTGGCCACAGTCAAGGCCTCGACTTGAACAAACAGAGGCAGAGGAGTCAAACAAACCTAATTTATCATCATTGAAAATATGGTGAGACAACTTGCCGAAGTTTGTAATCAGGGTATCCACTCTGGTTGCTGGCTCGTAATTTTGAAAGAATGACCTTCAGGATCTTCATGAAAATTAGAAAGTTGATCTGTTGATCCAATATATATGTTACATAAAATATATATTTTGCCATGTGTAATATATAATGCACAAAAAATACACACATTATGCCATATATTTTGTAGACTAAATGTCAGATGATGACACATTCAGGGGATGCAACTAAATACAGAGTAGATTATTTATGTAAGTCATCCTTACTAGAGAAGCAAAAAGAATTGGGAAACGAATGATCCACCAGTAGTTCATGTTCTCATTTACAGCCCAACACCTGGGAAGAGAAGCAGATCTTATTCTTTCTCCATCGTCTAATGTGGATCAGAAGGGGCAGGGGTCTTCACATGAAATAAAGCACATGAGGACACTAAACACACTTACTCTTTGTTTTCTTTCAATAGCTTCATCACTACCCAGGGAACCACAAACAGAAGCGGTGTTCCTAAGACAAAGACGGCGAAGATTGCAAGATTCAGTGCCACGGGTGCTTAGGTGTTTGTTAATTTGGACATACAGAGGTGGAACTTACCCCAGCCAAGACAGATATAAGGCAAGTATTTGTTGTTGTCGATGAACACGGAGGCTATAAGCACAGAGTACAAATAAATTGCCTCTCCAAAGAACCAATAGTGATTGGCCAGGACACAGTACTGCATCATCACCTGTGCTATCCGGCAGCCAACAGCAGCCTGGAAAATGTGGACATGAAAAGCCACAGACTGTAAAAAGCCTGAACTTAAAAACTTCCTCATTAAAGCATCTTAATATGTTCGATGAAAGATTCTTACATCCAGTAAGAATCTTTCATGGTAACCGACACTAAGTAATATCTGTGTAGGTTCCCTTAAGACACGATGACCTGGATGAATGAGAACCTACACAGACATATCTCGCTGCACTTTGGGAAGGACACCCTCCAACTGGTGCGAGAATATGAGAGGACCTCAAGGAAAATAGCGGACTACAGGAACCATCTACGTTTCAACCTGAGATGCAGACAACACAGACTTGTCCCCCACAGTATACACCTTGGATCCCCTTAATACACTAAGTAACAATAATCTATTAGGAATAAAATTCAAGACCCACCTGGTGACTGAGCATCTCACTCACATCGGTCTGTTTCATGATCTCTCGTCCCCAGTGGCGTTCTAGCATGGTGTCCTTAACAATAACAGATACAGCTCGCAGAATGAAGGAGAGGAAGAGGTTTGCGTGAATGTAGTTCCTGGTGCAATGCAGTTTCCTGTCAGGGTACATAAAAATAACAAGTTAGTATTTTGTGTATCAGGGTTTAAATATGTATTTTTAATCAAAAGATTTTGTTCTTGATTTAGTTGCCGTTTTCATCTGATCAGTGACAGAACACAGTTTGGTATTTAATTTTTTTGATGTACTGCTGCTCTTTGATCACTTTATTAATTCCCTTTTTCTGTTCATCACTATACATACCAAAAGTAGTAACACTAGACTTAGACTTTATTGTCATTCAACAGACACACCGTCGGTGCATACATTAAATGATATGTCAGTACCTTGGCTCACTGTGGGGTGGACACAGGAGTGGTAGTCCCAAACAGAGGCACAATTAAGATCTGTTGATTCCATTCAATATTTACTTAAATAACACCAGTTGTACCTGCATTAGTAGTTGGTTGTAGTGAATGCTGGGGATCTTGACATTTCTCGGGTATGTGATTTGTATAAATAGCAGAACTTGCAGCATGTTATCTAATTATGTATTTTCATCTGAAAGCATCTCTATGCATCGTTCAAAGAAGATGGAATGCAGACTAATTAGCAGTACTAACAATCATGTCATCCAGAGATGTGTTTGACACATTAATATGACTACGAAAATGACTGCACATCTGTTAGACAGCTTACCTAAAGCTCAGAAGAATGATAAGCGCTGTTATGAGAGTGAAGAGCGACAAGGAATAGCCGACAGTGTACAACATCCTGAAGCTCACCATCAGTTGCTTGAACCACAGCTGTAAAGACAAACCCACACTGGTCATCTCTTGGAAGTCAGATCTCACTAATGATTCCATTACTATAACCTCAATTTTACTGACTGTCTGATGAGTTCAGTGGTGTAAAAAGTTGTTGTTACTAAGTGAGTGTCTTCAGTTTGGTGCTACAGGTACTGTAAAGTTGCAGTCCATAAAACCAAAACAATGAGCTGAAAGACTCTAAATAACTTACTAGAGCTGAGGTGATCTGCAGAGGTGGGACATAACTGTCTGGGAGTTTGTGACAAATGACATGTAGTCATGTAATCTAACAAACACAGTGATTATATCTGTATGAGACTTTTTTTTTCAAACTGGCTTTTAGTTTTACTACACAGACACTAAAAATTTAATTATATTTAATTAAATAATATAGTTAATTGCAGCTGGTTGAGTGATGATGATGAGACAATGAACGATGAGTCATGTTTGGTTGAAACATGACTCATCGTGACACATACTGATAACTGTATGGGTCAGTCACATACATAGCAGACACATACAGTTGTCAGCTCCCTATACATCATATGTCTCCATCTGTATCTTTCAAAAGTTGCAAATCTAACTATTAATTTTTACACCTTACAGACAAATTCTGCTAACTGGCATTCAAACTCATGAGTACATATCAGTCACTGCAGACTTTGTTCTTTTCCATTAGATGTTTACATGTTGTCCTGCAGCCACACCTGTTTCAGCAGGTCAGTGAACGGTAAAAGAATCTGTCTTCCTCAACATAATACAAATGTTTTGAGCAACATGAAGCGCTTAAAGCTGCAACAAATTGCCCCCAAACTGCAGATATTTTGGTTGCCATACCTCCTGAGATGTGACCTCTTTTTCCTCCTCACACTGGGTCATGTCCCTCCACACCTGCCCACTGTCCTCTCTCTCCCAGAGGCCATCAGAGCCACAACGCTGGCGCACGACTCCCTGGGACACTGGAGGAGAAACAGCCAGTCCTTCAGTCATTACCCGCTTATTAGGGTCACAGGGGGTGGAAGCCTATCACAGCATGCACTGGGCAGAGGGCAGGTAACCAACTTCTGCCAAAAATATACTCAAATGGAAAGACCACAAACTGATGTGAACACGTTTATACTGTGTAATGTTGAGACTTACTAAAAGTGTGATTTACCTTTGTCATACCAGGGCAGGTAGAAAGGACATGAGATGTTGACCACAGAGCCGGCAGGAGTATCTGGCCAGCAGGCGTATCTGTCAAATGTCCTGTTACAGAACAAGCCCGCTAGAAAGGAAGAGTAAGAAACTGAAAAGAAATCTGCTCCTCAATAGAAAAGCAACACATGACCATTTTGATTTGACATTTTCCCAGTTCCCTTTCCATTTCTTGCCATATTCGCTTTTGCATGATGACTCAACAAAAGTTGAATGATGTTTCGGGTACCTTGAGGTAGCGGCTCGTTTTCGATCATTTTGACACAGTCTTCTTTATACTGGACCCACTTCCAATATGTCTCCTCTAAGACTTTTCCACTAGCCATCTCAAACTGTAGGGACATTTAAAATAAGACACTTTTCAAAAAACTCTCCTTCACTTTTTATCAAGTCTTCCTGGAAGAAAAGGTTCTGTAGTTTGGTTATTTTAAAGGTTTTCTTTGTCTGACTTTTCAAAAAAAAAAAAAAAAAAAATTCATTTTACCAAAACTAACCTTTGGCAGTTTGAGAAATAACAGGCAGATCAAAGCCATTATGTCTTGGGTCCTGTCCATCAATGCAGACTTCTTCTTCCTTACAGGTAAGACTGAGAGGAGGAAGGAGAACAGAACAATTTCGACTGTTTAAAGAGAAGGTTGTAAGTGTTGAGTTCAGGAAGTGCTGGCAAAAGTCATTGTTCAGAGACATTTTGGGAGGCTCTTTATTTATCTGTCAATTGATCTGCATTGTCCACAAAACTGCAAAAGCATGGCTGCTGCAAGAATTTCAAAATGGATGTGTGCCATTGGACCTGTAAAAGCTTCAATTGCTGTAGATTGTGAATACGATTCCTGCACATCCATCACGAGGAAAGACTTTTCAAGAGAAATCGGTGCCGCTCGCCCTGACATCAATCATGTTCAGAAGATATGAATTACCATCCATTTACCGTCCAACAACCTCTCAGTGAGGTTTCCTGTGTTAAAGCAGTGACTGCTGCTTCACCGGGTTCCTCCCTCCCACATTAATTGTCTGGTGGGGGCAGATAATGAAACAGTGTGTTATTCTGAAGACCAGCTGAGGTAAAACTCAACACAGTTTAAAATTTAAATATACTTAAAACAGAGATAAGGACATTACAAATCTCACAAAATATAAATAATATATATATATTTTTTAATTCAGGTGGAGGAAGAAATTATCATAAGCTACCTTAAAGGCTGGGTCTTGTTTTTGTTTCAGTTGTGTCAATCAAAATAGTCTTTGACCACGAGGCAGTGTAAATTACCCATAGGACTTGGATCCAATAGTTTTTCTGTTTGTCCTATTTGTCCAAAAAATGTGATATTATATTGAGAAAGATTTTAGGTTGGGATTTTGGCTCATAGCAGTGCTGTGTCACACCCCCCAACTTTAAAACCTGCGGCCCTTCTATAGTGTAACCGCATTCATTAGGAAAGCGGGCTCAAAGGGTCCCATGTCCCCACCCTCTGTGGGGGTCCCACCTCAGGCTCTGCCACTGTGTATTAACAGACTGCCAAAACACTGATTTGATTTTTCTCTCCTGGTAGGTGGCATTTGACAGTCATCGCCTGTGGCAGCTCAAGGAATGACACCACATCGGGTTTAGTTTCTTAAGGGTCCAGGAGCTGCCCCATGTGGTGCTGTCCTCACTCTGCTACACATGATGGCAGGAAGCATAATGTCACGTATTCTAGAGTAAAAAAAAAAATGAAAAAGCAGCTATCAATACATCATTATTGAAGCCCTGGTGTGTTTCCAACCTCCCTTTCTTTTCTCTGAACAGACATTCCAAATCGTAGTCCATGACCTACTAAACTCCACTCCACATTGGATTTGTCCTCAACTATTCAGACTCATCCCAGCTACCCAGGCTGCAGATCTCTAGTGAACAACATCAGTTGAGCAGTTTTATAATAAAGACCCAACAAGGTGCAGGACTCAAGTGTGATTTTCAAGTGTGAGTCCTTAAACCTGGGCTTTTGAAACAGCAGCTGTAATGTGATTCGCATCTAGGTCTATTTGCCTCTCAACTTGTTAGTACAGGCCACAAGGATCTTTTTAGGCTCATTAGGGCTCCATGCAGGGCTAAGTGAAACGGTGTTCTAAGGAACATAATTTCAGAGTGGTGCCTCAAATTGACTGTTTACTTGTGTGGCTTAGACCTGGCAGGAATGGAAGGTTTGTTGTTTTACTGTAAGGCAGCAGTTTCTCCATGAAAGAATTATGTATTTTCTCTAATTCATATACTTTAAATCAAGTTGCAGACCGATTTAACACCACGATCAGGATGATTTTAGTTATTAATAGATACAAAAACAAAGATGACACTGATGATTTTTCCCCCCAAATGGCTACCATAAGGTAAAACGATCCTTAAATGCATGTACGGAAGTATAATAATAATAATAATAATAATAATAATAATAATAATAATAATGTAAAAGCATCTAATGTTGTTAATTAAGTTTATTTTTCTTACTTACACACTGTCGATGTATAGTCCTAAAAGGGAAAGCTGCCTTCAGAGATGCTCCGTCCTGAGCGACGCTTTGTGACAGACTGCACCTGAACTTACAGAGCAGTCTGTCCGTGAAGCTCTGCCCAACACAAAGTGCCCGTGAACACACCGATTTCTCCTCTGCTGTTCATCCTGATGCTCCGATGCAGTGTAAATGTTTAGAAACAAGTAGCCACCCGTTGCGGACGCTATGCTGCAGCTTATTGTAGTGCCCCAAAACTATTAATTGGGGGAAGCGTTTTCGCTCTATTTGAATCCATCCATCGATTGCTTGCACATGAAAATAAACCATTGATAAAGTGACACAAGAGCCCGTGTCAAGCCTCAGACGACGCTTCGATCATTTGTCATTTTGCTTTTTTTCTCTTCCTCTGCATTCAAGAGAGGGCGATAAAAAGAAAGTGATCCTACACTTTAGAAAGAGCAAAAGAAGGCAGCAACATATTTACATACAGTTTATGAATGTGAATGAGTTTGGCCAATCATGCCACATTCAAGGAGAGAAGATCACCATATGATCTTGCAGCATGTTGTATGTTGTAGACATTTGTGAGAAAATCCACAGCACAAACATGGCAGAAAGACCATGTTATATATTTCTTTGTCGATGTAGGATATATTTTTCTGTACGTGTAAGACATGTTGTACTTGTTTCTGAAGCATTATGTATGTAGGTTGTGCATCTATTGTGCTTTTTCTTATTTTCTGTTATCTACTGCATATAATGCTACAATGCTGATTTTTCATATTAAAGGTAAAAATAATTAGGTAAACAAATGAAAAAGGAATCCTTGTGAGATAAAAGCTCAGGTGTCAGACTGCTCTGTACACTAGGTTTTCAATGTTTTTTTCTACTTAGGATTTCTTTATGCAGTTGTCTGCTCCAGGCACAGCATACCCACAAAGTCTAGGATTAACGTACCAGTGTCAATATTGATGCGCTCCAGCATACAAATAACCGATGTAGGTTTACCATACAGTCATCAACAGCAGAATAACACTTTACTAGCAACTTTACCTTTGTTATTTCCTGACAGCAGACGATTTCTACTTGCGGTACATGTCAGAGTGTCTGTGGGAAAGACAAAGTGCCCCCCATGTATCAAAAGTGAATGTGTGTGATAGAAAAGCACTCTATGAATGTATGTGTGAATGTGGCTTGTAGAATGAGGCTCTTTAAGTGGTTGTTAAGGCTAGAAAAGCATTATATAAATGCAGTTCATTTACCATATATAGAATTTTTATATTATATGTATATAATAAATATGTGGCTCATGAAAGAGATTAAGTTAGTGTGGAACACATCATCAAGGAGATGAGGGGACCAATCAGGTGAGAACACGTGTTTGCTGAAGTTTGACCATGGCTCACAGGCAGGGGGCACAGTTCCAGCAGGACATCAGGGTCCTCTGAAGGAGTTTTAATTTGGTTCCACTTTTTTTAAAAAAACAGAATAATCCTGCCAGCTGGCACAGATCCATGACGCAGCACGTCACCACAAAGCCCACACACACAAACACATACAGATGCATCTGAAACACCCAGACAGTGATGCTCCCGAAATTAGACTCAATTTTAGTGTTGATGGTCAAAAAAATAAAAAAGTGAAAGTGACCAATGTGAAATTAATCATTCATTAATCTTGCGGATTGTTGTTTTTTGACAGAAACTCTCACTCACACTTTACACACATCAACACATCATATTTGAATTATCTCTTCACAAATTATTTTGATTAAATAACATTCGATAATCATATGTCATATGTGAGGTTCTTGACATTGACAGGTTTGAGATGTTTGCTTTTGTACTACATATGCGGAAGAATTGTTTCCTCAGTTGGAACCATCGATGCATTAAAACCACATCAGAATAGAGAGTTTGAAGTGATAATGGAAATAAGGATAGGTTTCTCTTCGAGCTTTGTTTACTGTCCTCCTCTAGAAATGATTTCATTGCCAGGCTCTCTGGAGATTAATGAGGCTGAGGAGGGCCTGAGCACAACCTATCTGCAGGTTATTTGGTATTTATTTCTCCATTCTCATTTTGATTTTAGTCTTTCATCCGGTGGTCTGTTTCTGTGACGTCATCCCTTGGCACCTGACCTCAGCTGAACTTTATTTATTGTCTCTGCTAATGCGAAAACTGAAAAGAGGCCCCGGCTATCTACTCTGCATGTTAATATCGACGGTTTCTTATTGTGGAAATATACGTAGAGGATCCCAGGGACATGAGGTTACTGCTGTGTCTGATGGAGCAAGTCTGGAGTCTATGAGAGGCAAAAACAGATACTCAGGCCATGTTGTGCCAGAAGATCAAAGATGTACTTTGGACCTTAACTATTTATAGAGAGCTGAAGCAGAACAAAGTGGAATTGAGCTGTTGGAGACCTTTTAAACAAAGACCTGAGAAAAACTCATGACAGTACTGACCCAAAGAGAGAAAGGTCTTAAATTATTCTTGCTGCATTTCTCAAGTAGATTCATTCTTCAAGCTGCTGCAATCAAAATGTGTCCCTTGTAGGAACAAACCCACTCACGTTTTTAGAGAATTTTAGCACCTTTCAGCTCATTGTTTTTTTGTTTTTTTTGTTCGCAACTTTGCTTTTGCTCAATCCCACTGCTGTCATTGTCATTATTTCAGCAGGCAGCTGTTAAAAATCTCTGAAAACTATTATGTTCTTAAAGCTTTTAAAAGGTGATAATATTTCATTGTTATGATTACAGCTTTTTTCATTGCCACCCAGTGGCCAGCAAATCAGTTAATGTATTATTGTAATATACTCATTCCATATTACAATTACAGGTAGTAAATTTGTGTGTCATTTTGATTTATCAATGTGAACATTATGTGTGTTTAAACGAGGAAGCCCAGAATCATGATAAATTCAAAATTTGCTCTTTAACTTATCACCCATCACCTCCTGTGTGCTGTGGCTGTAATGAAGCACCAACAAGGAGTCTGCACAGTGTGCCTTAACACTGTGCAACAGTGACTTATTAATTCTCCGCTTCATCAATTTTTCACTGGCATTCTTTGGCTTCAGGTCACTTTCTGGGGGCTCTAACTTACTCATTAAGCCGGTTTCAACATACAGGTCTGGGCACAGACAGAGCAAAACACTGGTCCAGAGAAGAATCCAATCAGCATTCACAATCCAAAGTCAGCCATTCTCTCTCACTTAGGTTCTGTTTACACAGCGCACTAACAAAGCTTAGGTGGGGTGCTATTTGCTACCTAACTGTCATTATGAACATGTTAGCATGCTGACATTGGCATTTACTCAAATCAAGCAATGATCATGCGTTTCATCTGAACCACTCCGCAAATTACGAAGTTACGTTGCCACGGATACCAGACAAACTGCTGGTACTACAGGGGGTCCTATGGTTTGATTATTTTCTCCTCTGTGTTTGACACATACAACAAAGTCTATCATTATTATTGTTCCATTTTTTTGTTTACTTTTGTCTGTTATTACTGGGTTCATTCTACTGCTAAGCTCAAAAAAATAGATGAACTGGATTGCTGTTACATGACAGGCCACAAAGGCATTAGTGAATATTATTTAGCGAGGACAGACGCTCTTTATTCTTTCATGATACTACCAAACATATAACATGTAACATGTTACATAACAATATAATAAAATCTGTGTTAGTATTGAAAACACACAAAGACATGAAGCACGATCCTTTTTGAGCCAATAATGTGGCCAATGATTTGTTTCAAATGAGGTATAATGCAAAAAGTGTAGAAGAGCTGCATTAAATAAAGAGTTAGATTCTACTCGGCTGAAAGTTATGTCAGTATTTCTGGTGTTTGATAAGTATTAGGCAGACATAATGAATCAAACAACCTACATAGATCACCCAAATGTTATATATCCGGTCCAGTCCTCATGAAACAATGTGTTCATGACAATTTCATCACGAATCTTGTAATGAATCTTTTTATATAACCGGGCTACAGGCTCATATTTTTTGATTGATCTTTGTCCTTGTAATAATAACAGGTGGAACAAAACTACTATGTGAATGGCAAAGTCCATTTTATCCATTTTATTTCCATAGACCTGATTCAGTTGTGCAAACGGAGCAAATGTACAAAATTACATCTAAATTAGGACAAATATAGAGGGATGTAGCTTCACTCTATCTTAGGATGTCGAGTGTATTTTACAGAAAAATATGCTGCAACTTGTCAAGTTCTTTTTCTGTCTTTTGTGGCAACTGCTTCTTCAAGACAAAGTAACTGTTCATTGTCATAATAAATATAAAAATGTATCAAAAACACCAAAAACAGTAAAATAAACGTTTAAGAGTGACATTCAGTACCATCATATATGTAATCTAAAGTCTAACAAGATTCCAAAGTTTACCCCTACTTCTGATAACACAGTCTACTGTTACATCTAAGCTACATGCACCGTATGAACCTTCTTCAGTTAAAGCTACTCTTTCCTTGGTCAGATGTCCACCACACAGCCTGGAGCGTTGGCTCGTATAGCGTCAGATATGACCTTTGCTCCCGATTCGCCGATGCCATTTCCCTGCAAACTACACAAACACGAAAACAGAAGTTGGTTTTTAATATGAGAACTGCAGCATGTGGTTGTCCTTAAAATGCTGCTCGCTGTGGCATAAACACAGATATAATAAATCACATGCAATAACAAGTACAGATGTAAAGAGGACGTATGGGAAAGGAGCATAAAAGAAACCTCACTTGATGTATGTCAGTTGGTGGTTTCCCTTTAAGGCTGTAGCAATGAAAATGGCTCCATCCATACCCAAAGAGTTCTCCTGCAAACTGATGATACAGACAAACACAAACAATTATATTATTAAAAATGGCAGGGCAGGTAAAATTGACCACATGTCACTGGCAATAATTTTTTTTATGCCTTCTAAATTGTGAAAAGACACACTGACAAAAAGTTTAGTTCACATGAATCATGATAAGCTCAGTCAGGACTCACTTCAATGACTTGAGGCTTCTGTTGCTTTTCAGCGCATTAGCCAGAGCCTTTGCTCCCTCCATCCCTACAGAGTTCCCACGTAGACTGAAACACATAATGGAAAAAAGAGGAGAACATTATTACATGATACAAAA
Source organism: Toxotes lorentzi (assembly GCA_037833715.1). NCBI lineage: Eukaryota > Metazoa > Chordata > Actinopteri > Toxotidae > Toxotes > Toxotes lorentzi. The sequence goes on from JBBMJY010000014.1 coordinate 7,334,723, forward strand.
GGAAACAATAATTGTTGTGCATAAATAGCAGAGTGAATTTTAACACAGGCAATAACGACAATGCTAAAAAATAAAAGCGGATAAAGAGATTAGAGACAAAAGGCATCAGGGACCCAAATGAAAACTGTGGAGGATTCTTCCTGAACCAGATCTTTCTTTTACTTTATGTCACTTCTTTTTTGTGTTGTTTCAACACAGGGCGCACGCTTTAAAACTGGTTATTCCCCAGGACTGTGGGAAGATGACAGCTTCACAGTGACCTGCCCTAAAATCTATGAAACCTTTAAAGCAGACATATGAGCAGGTAAATGTTTTTCAGACAGACTGAGTAATAGAAGGAAATGATCCTCTAGCGACACTACTTTTCATGAATTCAACAATCATGCTTGATCGCTTTTGAGCCAAATGATGGCCTTTTATTCCTGCGATACAATACAAGTTGTAACTGACAAGAGCAATACTTCTGGAGCAGGACTGAACTTATTATATGTGGCTGAATGTCAAATAACAAAAGAACAGTTTGAAGCAGGAGAGAGCCTGGACTCACTCTAATGTTTGCAGAGTTTGGTTGGTCGTCAGAGCCTCTGCCATCGCAATAGCGCCATTTGTACCTGCTGAGACGCCCTGGAGACTAAAGAGGCAGCACACAAAACAGTGAACACGTGGGAAGGTAATAGAAAACAACACGTGTAAAAAAATATATAAATTAAATGCTGATAAATATCAGTCAGTCACTGCACACAGTTTTAATGCCAACCATAATGTACGAAGAGACGCGTTGGTTTTCAGGGCTTCTGCAAGAAAAATGACGCCTTCATTCCCAATAGCGTTCTCCTGTAGACTGCAATCACACACACACACAGAGACAGTGTCTATTGTAAATAACAATAACTGATAAAACCCCCAATCGGTCAATAAAATCCTGTATCATTTGCTTCACAGAATACAGCTTTTAAAACTTTGAGGAGATCAACTTAATTAGGGAGCAAAGATTGTGTGGGAAAGAGGTGAGGCTGATAATGGGATAATGAGGATGACAGTGGCAGAAGTCTGAACTACTGGCCTTACTCCAAGAGCTGCATTGTGCCATTGGAGAGCAGAGCATGGGCCAGAGCTTTAGTGGCAGAGGACTTGATGAAATTCCACTGGAGACTGCGAAAAGACAAAGAGAGGCACATAAGGTTTCCACATAAGGAAAATACTGCATGTGTGACTTTTTCTCTGCAGAGGCGGAAAGTAATTAAGCACTTTTAATCTGGTAGCGTACGTTAGCGTAAGTAGTGTTTTGAGGTACTTCACTTGAGTGTCTAGAATTTCTGCTACTTATACCTCTGATTTCAGATGTTATATTATATCATAGTTATGAATTAAACTGCCCGACAATATGTAAAGTAGTTAATGTTATCTCAACCTGCTACATGATTAAAATGTAGTTTGTGCAGTAACAACTTAGTTATAATAATCCAATAATATTATAAAGCACTCAGAGATGGGCAATTCTGCTGCATTATGAACACTTTTATTTTTCACAGTACATTGTGTTGATGATACTTCTTTATCTACTATATCTCAATACTCACATCAACAATATCCTGATATTTGTGGAGTGGATCTGCCTTGTTTATTGTATTCTGGTACCATTATAGTGGTAGTGTAGTGACTGATCTACTCACAGGCTAAAGTGTGTGCGTGTGTGTGTGTGTCTAAGTGCATGCATGCATTTGCATTACAGGCCTCACTTACTGCAAAGAGGTGAGGCCTTGATTAAACTTGATTGCGCCAGCTATAGCCTGAACCCCTTCATCATGCAACAGGTTGGCTGTAAGACTGGGAAACACACACACACACACAACAGATAAAATATAGATACTTACACAGGATGACAAAGAGACAGAATACTCACTGAAATACACCAGCACAAGTTAGGCATTAGAAGAGAGTTAAAGATGTCATCATCTATGTTACGTGTAATTTTAAGTCTGTCGCTCCGTTCACAGTATGTTTGCTTTCAAGCTGATAAAACAAGTGGCTTTCAAGTTTGAAAATCCCACTTGATTTAATTGGGAAAAGGAGATTGTAGAAATCATCATAGAAACTAGAGCTGATTAAAGCCATGACTGTTAAGCTGAGAATGTCACCATTTGTCTTCATAGGGCCACAGCGTTCATACAGGGATCACGGGATTTGAAGTTTCCCATCATGCAGTAGCCCTGACTGACATAACATAGTCTGGGGGAGTGACATTTACTGAACAGTCGGATATTTCCATATCTCTGTGGAGCATTACACTGTACACTGCTAATAATAAAGTGACTCACTCAAGGTCCTGTAGAGAGTTGTTCTCATGGAGGGCGCGGGCCATGTTCTTTGCTCCCTCCACCCCGATTGAGTTCTCTCGCAAACTAAACAGACAGAAAACAGAGGCAAAGAAGGGTTAAGAAATCAGAGTTTTCCCCACAAGCTCAATGCCAAAGACTTCTCGTGTTCAGTGTCATATTGTATTTAGCTGTAATTTATTTACATATACAGCAGCATGCACTGAGTGGAGTCCTGATACATCATTAGTGGCTATTTTTCTATATATAGGAATAGTTTGACATTTTGGGAAATACAGTTATACATGAATACCATTCTCGTGTCTATATAGTAAATATGAAGCTCCAGCTTAACTTAGCATTGTATAAAGACTGGGAACATGGGGGCACCAGCTGGCCTGGCTCTTTATAACAGTAACAAATCTCCCTGCCAACACCTCCAAAGCCCAGAAATTCTAGCTTCTGTTTCAGAGTTAATAAAACCTCACGTCATCTATAATTTAACAAATAACTATAAGGACTGAAAGGAGGGAAATGCTGAATGAGAGCTTGCACTCAGTTTGATTAAAGATTTGGGTACTTGGAGGATCGAGTCCTTTATTACTCACTTCAAGGAGACGAGGCCACGGTTCAGCCTAAGGGCTTTGGTTAAGGCAGTCATCCCCTTGTTGCTGATTGAGTTACTCTGAAGTCTGCAAAAAGAAAGGTTAAACAAAACTGCAGTGAATTACTTGAAAAACAAACTGCATCTATAATCACACTTTGTAAACCAAGGTGTATTAGCTAACAATATTCAAATGTATTAGCTGTAGGCTTTTGAACAGGAGGTGATGTGTAATGCGGAGGCTACAGTGCACTCCTGTGTACAGGGGTACTGACTGAAGCGAGAGCAGAGTGTGGTTGAGCGTCAAAGCCTCTGCCAGAGCGATTGTTCCTTTGTCCCCAAGCTGATTGCCACAAAGACTGCAGACAAGAACACAAATAGAGTGGGCACATTACGAATAAGTTAAGTCATTCATCTTGAGGAACAATATGTAACCAAAACCCAGGCTGCGGGGTAAACAAGGAAGTTAGTCTACCAGTGAGCTATTAAACACAAATCTACAAAAGAATGTAAAGAATACAGAAAAAGAAGCTTGTCTTGACAGGTTTTACCAGTATTTGAACCAGCTCAGTATAATGTAATGCCATAACCAAGATCAGAAGAATGAATCTGAATTTAAGTTTACATCAACTTTGTGAGAGTCCGGTTTGTCTTCAGCGCATCTGCAATCCTTTTGGCTCCTCCTGCTCCAACTGTGTTCTTCCGTATGCTGAATCAATAACATGCATGAAAGAGAAATGTACAGATTGCTCCGCATAATAACACACATAGGACACGAGAAAAAAAATAAATAAATAAGTGAAACGCAGACAAAACTCACTTCAGAGACACCAGTTTGCGGTTGCACTGCAGTACTTCTGCAAGGGCCTGAGCACCTTCCTCCTCAATGGCATTGTTCTGGAAGCTGACGAGGAGACAGGAGAACTGAGCAGTTACACCAACTCAAGTGTTACACTGACATTGTGTAGGATCATTGTGCGCATAAACCAAAATCAATCAAAAGCAATTACACTCACTTGATTGATACCAGGACTTGATTCATTTTCAGAGCTTCTGCCAGGAACTTTGCACCTTTAGAGCCAATATTGTTGTTCCGGAGACTAAATTATAAATAGACAGTTAGATGATGTATTTATTTATTTAATTTATTTTATGCCAGAAAGAATAAAAACCTGCACTGGTTTATGGTATATTATAGTACAATACTGACATTAATTTAGCATCATTATTCACCAACAGTGATCAGTCATGTCTCATTTCTCATTTCATTCCATATAAAAGCATGAAAATGTAAAAGTTATGACCTGGCTCTGTTTCCAGGAAACACTGACATTGCAGTTTTTTTTGTTGTTTTGTTAGGTAGAGCACCAAAGTTAAAGTTAGTGCAGGAGAAGCACATCAGTTTCCTGTTCTGAACTGGAAGGGTCTTAGTCGTTCACTTAGTTCAGTTGTAATGAGTGATACGTCAAAGGAAACAAATAGATCTTACTTGAGAGAAGTTAGTGTCCGGTTCACCAAGAGGGCTCGACTCAGTGCTTTGGCACCTTTGTTGCTAATGGCATTCTCTGCCAAACTGAGTGGGTGAATAAAAGAGGTTACAATCATATGGTACATGATATTAATGATAATCACATTCATCATCGCAGCACCAGTCCTACAACCATGTGATAATTACTGAGTGTCTCTTACACCCTTGTAATCAACAAAACCGACACTAAATTATAATTAAAAAGTTTTACCATGTATGTGAGCAATCAGGCAACTTTATTTGATACAGGTCAGAACTATTACACTGTAAAATGTTCTTCATATGATAAGGAGCAGAAATGTACATGCGACCTCACCTTATCTTCTGAATGTGGCAGTCTTTGGCGCTCAGGAGGCTTCCCAGCAATTCCATGACATCATCTTTGAAGCTATTGTTCTCTAACCTGGTTAACAGAAAAAAAACCCCCGATGAGTTTCACCCTCCAGCCTTTCTTCTGAGTTTTACTTTACTGGGAGACAGTGCTTTGAGGAGCTGACCTCAGATGGCTGCAGTACAGCAGCTGTGGGAGCAAACATTTCACTGTGGTGTAGTTCAAAGAGCCAGTTAGGTTGGTCTGGTCACTGCACTCTGGGGACACATGCAGCAGGTAGCCCAGCACAACACAATGAGCCCGGGTTAACTTCCCTGCCAAGCTTCCAAATCGTAAATCTTCCTCTACACTGCGCAACAGCTCTGTGTGTTGCAGCTCCTGTAAACAATAAGCCAAATTGACTGCACGTAGGGACACCACAGCGCCCCCACTGACCAAAAGGCCTTGTAAAAAGTCTGCCGCCCAGGTCTTCTGACTACCATCATCTTTCCCGAGGGCCAAAAGCCCAGCGAGAGGTTTCAGTGCCACTGGGCACAGCAGGCCTGTAAGGAAGCGCACAAACACATCCAAATGACCAGCTTCAGCTTGTTGTGCATGCTGAAAGGCACTTCTGAAGTGGTTCTGGAAACCGAACTTGGGCCAGGTCATAGTGCTTTCTGAGAACAAGTCAAAGATGGCCCGCTTGGAAGAGATGTGGTAGAAAGTAGCTGCAAGAAACTCCTGCAGAGTCAGATGAGTGAACCGGTATGTTGTGTGTATGACTGACTCCTCCCGAACAAGAACTCCTGCACCAAGACTGCTTTGAGTTAACAGCTGATCTATCCCATAGGCCCTGATGTCCTGCTCACTGAAGGTGTACTTGCGTTTGAGGAGCCCATAAAACGCCAGTCGTCCGAGATTCCCCAGCAGTTTACGGTTGCTCCCATGAAGCTGCTCCATTTTTACAGGTTCCCTGCCTCTTGGTTCACCTACTTCTGCCTTCATGGAACAGAAGTGGGTGTAGAGTTCAGTGCAGGTCCTTGGAAGGCTTTCCTCTGTTCCACTCTGCATGATGTAAATCAGAGTATCAGCTACTATCCAGCAAATGCATGGTATGTAGCACATGACCATTAAGATCTTGTGGGACTCCAAGTGAGCCCATATTTTGTTGGCAAAATCCCTCTCAGAGAAGTGGTGGTTTAGGAAGATCTGGATGTCCTTCGGGCTGAATCCTGGGATCTCAGTCACCCTGTCTACCAGTCCCCCAGGGATGAGCGAGGCCACCCCTGGCCTGGAAGTCACCCACACCACCACATCAGGGAGCAGATTCCCCCGGATTATGTTAGTTATTAAGTCATCGATGGACACTTCTTTCTTTGGGTCACTGCAGGGTGCTGCATCAGAGAAATTTAAGGTGCAGCGGAATTCATCCAAACCATCGAGTATGAGCAGTGTTCTGCAGGAGCTGCTCAGGACCAGACTGGGGTCTGTTAAATGGGGAAAAGCCATTTTCAACAGTTTCTCAGCTGAAAGCTTCTCCAGTGAGTTCAGCTCACAAAAGGTAAAAGGTAAGACATAGCTCACATCTGTACAGATGGCCCCTTGGCTCCACTGTCTGATGAAGTGTCGGACCCAGGTGGTCTTGCCGATACCAGCTACACCAACTGTGAGTGAGACCCTCGGAGGCAAACTGACCCGGGTCAGGGGCTCCAGAAATTTGGCAAGCCCCAGCTGTCTGAGATGATTTCTCTTCCCTCCTCGAGTCGCCCCCACCTGCATCAGGTCATGTTCCTTTTGCTGGAGGTCTGAAAGTCCATCGACCAGAAGTAAAGCTCTTGACGAAATGTTCAGTTTGGGGCAGCTGACTGAATCTCTGTCTCTGCACTGCTCATATTTCCGTAGAAGCACCTCTTTGTGCTCCTTCACCATGCACTCTGCAGAAAAAGAAATTGCCTCAGGTTATTGCCAGTAATAAAAAAACAAAAACAAAAAAATAACTGTTTGCCAAGAAAGTGGAGCGGGGCAAGGCTTCCAACTACATGTCACTGAAGAAAGCACTTTACAACTCATGAGGAGTAGTTTGGGACTCACTGTCTTGGTCAAATACACTCTGACATGGCTGTTTCAGGAATTCATGAATTAAACCTCTATCCCCTGCTAATACTGGATGATCTGCTCTACCACCCGAGCTACTGGATGCCTAAAGTACGTACTGGGAGCATTTTCTTCTTCACCATTTTAAAGGAATGGCCAACACAAGGAGGAAATCCTATTTCATGCCCCTTACCGTGGTTTATGATGAGCTGGGCCACCTGAGAATCTGAGCTCTCTATGAAACCCCGGAGGGCATCAGAGGCTTGAGCGTCCTTGCCAGTGACAATACTTGTGAGCATGTTAACCTGGTCCCGCAGTCGGCCAGCTTCCTTGATCTTGGTCTCCTCAGTTGAACTCAGCACATCCAACTTCCTCAGGTGGGTTAACATTCCCTCCAGGAAGGAGGTGGTAGTGAAGCGTTGCAACTGGTCTTGATGCTTTTGGATCCAGCTAAGATCTAAACCAAAACGGAGCATAGAGCAGAGAAAGCTCTTGAGTCTCGATTAACATGATTAACCAATGACAGTGGTTTATTCTGAACCCAGAGCCATACTTTATAATATTGGAAAAGATTTATTATAGAGAGTACTGAAAAAAATATCAATCACTAAAGACCTTATATTGATGGCCAATTATGAAAGGACGCATTCTTGTCGTTCTCATTATGCGCTACAGGACAATAAATTATCTCAGTAAAATGTATTCTGGAAAGCAACATGAGCCTGAGGGTTCACTTTGATTTCCACTATGAATATCCAAGGGCAATTTTACAATTCATATAATTTTATTATTATTATTATTATTATTATTTTAATTTATACTTTCTTTTTTCTTCTGTTGGGTAATCAAGTTGCACAATACCTGTAGTTCAGATAAAAGTCTATTCCTCTTTTTCATTTCTCTTTTCCTAACCCAGTCTTTACTGAGAGATTTAAACATAAGATCAGATCTCTTCTTTTTATCAGTGCCGGCAGCGTAGATAGCAATATGGGTGTGTCAGTTGGTTGATCAGTTGCTCGGGAGTTCTGGTTGTTCTACACTTAAATACCTTAACAACGATTGGATGGATTACAATGAAATGTTGTACAGACATTTGTGATTCCCAGACGATGACTCCTAACAACTACTGATGGCATTCAAGTTAAGCCTCCCCAGCAAACAAATACCTGCAAAACCACAGCGATATTCCCATCAGCCTCATCTATATGTTTATGGCTAATTAGCAATGTGGATGCAAAACTCAGATAGTAAACAGTGCTAAATCCTATACCTGCTAAACAGCAGCATGGTGGCATGTTGATGATAGCATTTAGCTCAAAGCCCAAGGGTGCTTAAGTACAACCTCACAGAGCCGCTAGCATGGCTGTACACTCTTAGTCTTGTTTATCCATTAAATTGATTCCAATTACTAAGCCACAGCCTTAACATGATTCAGAAAAGAAAAGGATGTAGGGATCCTAGAGCAGAAAATGATTCTCTGGATCCTCCAAACAAGGGAAATATTGGTGTTGTGTTTGTAATCGATAATAAAAATCCATGACGTTTGAGCTCATCAACAGAGAACACAGTCGTCAAAGCAAACCTTCATAAATACATGTGTGTATATCTGTGCAGTAGTAATCTGTTCCCCTCTAGTTTTGTTTTACGTCATAAAATAAATTTGGTGTTTTGTGTGTAACAATCATGTTTGTAATCATGTTCGCTGTATATAATCTGCTGCATTTGTGCTGCATTAATGCACATTTTATCCTTGAATCACTTTATACCTCAGTATGAAGTGATCCAAGGCACTTACTGCTTTAAGTTTCAATTTAATCACTGGCAGAGAAATAAATTTAACACCCAGGCACAGTAATGACAGATCATCAATTTCAGCTTGCTTCAAGCTTTCTGTGGCAATTACTACAATCAGCAATTATCATCAGTGCTTGTCAGATGTATGTTGACAGAGTTACCCAAAACAGAAGTGCCCCACATCTCCCCCGAGCCTTTTCAAACTTAACTGTACAAATTTACCTGTCACAATTTCTGACCACGCCTGTTTAAATTTGTCCTCAATAATTTAATTTAAACCCAGGGGGCATTCAAACACATCAGATGTTAAGAGGTTTTCGGTTTTTACTGAAATCTACCTGCTTCACTTATTATCCAACTAAAATCAAACACACATTTAGATTTATTAAAACTATACACACCTGAAAAATGAAACCATGGCTAAGGTGACATCAATAGCCCTCTCCTATCTCCTTGGGATATTCAGCAAATTAAGAGCTTTTCTGGCATCCTCAGGGACCAAATTCTCAAGAAAGTAATTTCCAGCCGCAGCAAACTTTCTGAAATGCATCAGGGTTTCCCCCAGGAAACCCGTAGGCAGACTTGATAAGCGGTATGACATAGTTTTTAGTTTTATGAAGATTAATTCTAACTACGAAACATAGTGGACATGATATAAACAGCAGAATATATTCCAACCATTTTGATTTGGTTGACATGTCACTTTTTTTGTCTGCCTCCAGATCCCCACCAAGCTCAGTGTCAGGTAGATATCCCCACACAATCACCAATCAATATAATAATAATATATAACATATCTTTCAACTCTAGAAACCACATCTGGAATCTCACATTAATCACGTCTCCTGTTTCTTTACTGACAGGGCTCTGATCTCACCATCTCACCTCTGTGGCACCATTCATGATAAGAACAGACAAAAGGTGAATATGAGTGAATATGATGTGGCAGAGATGATAATCTCAAATTAAATGAAGATTGATCAGAACTGAAGACTGAGTATGAACCTTTTTTTATGCTATATGTTTTTTTTTCCATCAGTCTCTATGTACAGTCCCACATGCTTATTTACTCAAAGTTAATAAAAAAAACAAACAAACAAAAGTTTGGGGAAAGGCAGGAAAACAGCTCTTGCCGTGATGAATCTTTTAAAGAACCTCTTACCCTCTGTTTCTGTTTCTGATGTAGACTGAAGATCCACGTAGCAGTCGTCTTGCCACATAATGCGTTTGCTTCGGTCCAGGATAGAATCGTAATGTGCCTTCTTCTCCATGAGACGCTCCTGTTTGTGTCTACACAACATGAAACAGCATTACCGACACAATGTGCAACAAGAGCAAGCTTGGCATTGTAGGCTGTTGATGTAGGAAAGTGAGGAAATTAACCAAGACCTCAGTATCTTCCACAAACTTCTTCTTAAGTCTGATTAATGCCCCGAATGTGAATTAACTGAAATGTGTGAAATGTGCCATGTAATACTGACTCGGATATGTGTTGAAAAGCAACAAATATACATGACTGTCAAAATGAGATGGCAATGTACAGAACGATTTGTTCCACAGCTCTCACTGATACTTTTAAGCTGTATTTTGAATTTCAATGAGGCAGGTTTGATAAACAGATGGCTATACAGCTTTCTGAATATGCAATGAGAATCTATATTCATTTGCTAGACATGACAGATGCTCTAGAGCCACTAGCGACACCACTCAACACCATGGTTATAGCCATGAGACTAAGTGAAAAACATCTATTCTGCTACTTCACTTCTGCGTCTGGTGAAATTGACTGCATTCGCCTTAATGAGTGGTAAGAGGTACAAGTTTGACACTGGCCACAACCTAGTTTCCCTTCCCTTAACATCTAAATCTCTAAATCAGATTCCTGTACAATACAGAATTTGTTTTAAAGGCCCTGCACAGGAGTTTTCAGTTAGTTGTAGGCAGGTGGGTCACAAAACTTAATGAACCAATGATAAAGCGAAGAGGGTGTCATCTACATTTGACACTTTCACTGTAAGAGGGTTTGTTTCAGTTCACTGCACTCAGCTCTCTCACTTTTATTTTTTTTTTAGCTTTTAAAAGAAAAACAGGCACACACCCTACTTGAGTTTAATCTAGGACTTTAAGTATCTTTCCTCTCATAGATATTTTTATCTTTTATAAAGCACATTTTATTGCATCCATGTGAAATTAATACAGCTTATTATTTGTAGGATTTCATATCACTACATGTTCACAAAACTTCAGTGAAAATACTGCAAAGACATGTTTAAATTAGTGTTAGGGGTTTTACTGAGACAAACAGAAAATGGCAGGCGCCTTCCTGTGTGGTTTGTTGCTGATCACGTAACTTCTCACAAAGGAAGCTAATTCAAAAACCCAGACCTCAGACATATCGAGACAGCTCACCAGCTTCCGCTGTCAAGTTTACAAAGCATCTTATTGGCCAAAACCACTTTACAACATACTTGTGTTACTGTTTCAGGTACAGTGACCAGTGGGTGTGACTGTGTCAAATGTCCAGTTAACACATTTCAAGCAAGAACATTAAAAAAAAAAAAAAAAGGACTGGCAGTATCATTTGCATGCCAGCATTACACTGCAAAGAAAAAAAAGCCAGGCACATCATGCTGCTTCGGTGGTATGAGGTGCCAGTGGATATCAGAAAGGTATTGTACCTTCTGGCAAAACGAATTAATTTAATTCAGTTTTCATTTGCTCAGAGTAGACACAGACTCCAGGCATGCTGGAAAGTTAAGGTTCATAGCTTTAGAAAGCTTCTGTAACTGTCAAGGATAAAATTTTAAACTGCAACATGTAGACCACTAAACTCGGGTAACTCACCATTGGCTTGTTGGAAGTCGTCTGTAGGTGTCAAAGAACAGAAAACGCAGGCCACACAGACGCTCTGTATGGTAACACCATAATTCTCGTGAAAAATGGAAGAACCGGAGGAGCGAAAATCTAGCTGAGGATTAGTGAGCAAATTACAAGTACAGCGGCTGAAACCATCATAACTCAGTGCTGTTTCTGGAGATACTGTTTCATGCTGTAGCTCCTTCCTGTCTACGTCTAATTTGCTTTCCTGTGTTGTGGTTAGCAGGTTGAAGAGTGCAAAAACAGAAAAAAAAAAAAACTTCTTCTTTGTGCTTGTGCACGCAATGTTACACGGACCGAGGTCTGAAAGTTTAACAACTCCTCAGTCTGTTCTTTTTAGACAGCTGCTCAAATCTGCAATTGGTGTCGAACCACAGATGAGAGTCGAGATGAGGTACATGATTACTGGTGTTAAGGCTAACCAGAGGGAAGTCAAAAGAGCTCAGAGTAGAAAATGCATCACTGAGTACTACTGCAGACAGATGATAAATAAACAAATTAAGTGGTTCTGGTCAGATAAGAACAAAGACAGGATCCTCTATGCTGGATGTTGGCAGGGAGCGATGCATGTTGTGCATAATATGTAGCTACTGCACAGCACATATGGGGGTTGGTGGGATTCTAATAATCAGATATTGGAAAATGTATGCATGTAATGCATATCAGACAGAGAGCAGTCACAGAACAAGATGAAGAACAAGTGTGAAACCTAATTGCACATCTGTGGAAGTATTTTTATTCCAAACTTGCTACACGTGCATGACTCACATGAAGGAAAACAGGGGAAGTAAAACTGAAAGACAAACACTGAAAAGAAAACCTTCAAATTATGACGCAGATGGTACTAAGTTTTCTTTCCAGTGACATGTTGTTCAGTGCGTAAGTACTCTGCTGTAGACCAGGACAACATCTGTGAGTTTCTGGCTGTATTTACAGTCATGTTATATTTGAAGATCTGTGAATATGCAACTGAGGTTAAAAAAAACAAACAAACAAAACAACAAACACTTTGTTCAGCCATATAATTTGTTGTCAGTGCTCTACAGTATATATACAGTACCAGTCAACAGTTTAGAGACACCTTCTCATTCAGTTCAGTTTCAATGTCTTCAATGTTATTCTACTATAAAGAAAATGAGTAGGTGTGTCCAAACGTTTGACTGGCGCTGCGTGTGTATATATAACTCTTATATTAAAGAAGAACTTGTGTTCAGCAACACTCAGCACCGTGTAGCATCTTTTATTATTTTATTCAAGAGTCAACACATTTGAATGTCAATATATTATTTGGGGTGTAATCTTGATGTGCAATTACTTCCTCCTGCTTCCTGTTTAAAACTTACTGCGTGTACTGTTTTTTTCGCAAAATCTAAAAATACAGATGCTTAAAACAAAAGACATTTTCAAGAACATCACACAACACAATTTCAAGGGAAAAACATCATATTTGCTCACTTGGAAAGCTAAGAAAAGGCCTTAATTTACATGACTTTACCAGTTTTACATGTAGTTTTTCATTTTTGCAAAACAGACGGATGATGGAAGCAGCAGTGTTGCTGTTAAACAAATCTGATTACATGGGGTTAAATTTGCTTGTCATAGGTGTATTAAGAAATGTCAATATTGAGGAAGATGATAGTGAGGAGGAAAATCTCCTCACCAATGTATATGAAGCAAACAAACAAACTGAACTTTTGTGCATATCTGCAGATAAGTAAGGCAACATTACAAGGCAAGCGGTAAACTGACATTATCAAAAATGGAGCCTATCCAAGCATATATGTTTATTTCATGGCACTTTGTCCGGGCAATTTTATGACTATTTTGTATAAACCTTGATTTTTAGAATCTATTTTTAAAAAGTGGAATCAAATTAAGTCCAGCCAATCAAAATCTCTCCGTATTTCCACAGTGAGTTATCATTTCAAATCGGCGATAAATGCTCCCCCCCTGAGAATACTAACACCATTATGGCTGCAGCAGAGATGGCTGTACGTTCCCTCTAGACAAACGAGGAATCAGCAGATCAAATAACACACAGGTCAAAGGCACAGTAGAGCTTTCTGTGCCAATAAAAACACAAGTGAAACATAAAAACATTTTTTCCCCCTAAACACCAAGCAGTCTCTCATCTCTGAAAACAAAATACTCTTCATTCATTTTTTTTCCCCAATCCAGAAAATGTAAACAGATTGAAGTAAGCACACGAAAGTGGTTACAGACACTCATCACAAGTTAGCTAAAGACATTCACATTTAAAAGACAATAAAGCCCTTAGAGTGACTAGAGTCTAAATTGGACTATTACTACACGTAGCAGGAAAATGAAGCAGGAAGTCGACCCATTCTGAAGAATAAATGTGAGCTTAACAGGCACGATCTTGGTTATAAAGCCTGTTGTTAAAACACTGTAGTACCAGCTGAGAATGTGATGATGGGAAGTTCATTAAATTGATAGCGCTTCCTGCGTAAATCAAGAGCATGGTTGTTTCATTTTTTTTTTTTTTTTAATTTACAGGCTTTTTCCACAGTGACAGAAACAAGTCAACAAAAATGACCTTTTAGGACTCAAGTATTAGAAAAAAACAAACCTTCCCTTTTACACCATCTTCCTTTTCCTTTAAAAGTAGTAAACCAGCAAAGTTCACAGGCAAAGGTTGTACACTAAATATGACATTATGTGTTTTGAAAATTAACTCATGGGCTGCCTGATTTGATGTCGTAAGTGTCACCGGTGCCATGAAATATTACATGTGACGCACTGGATGCAACCATACTGTTAACAGACAGACTACAAGTCATTTTCATCAGTGGTCTCTTAAAGACACAGAGAAGGACACTTGTGGTGGCATTTCGTTTCAAAACAACCACACAATCAGTTACGCACAGGTCAAATTAACCTCTGATTACCCCTGTCTCTCGCTCTCTCTGCTGAAGTCCTCCCACACACACGATGATTAAAAGCCAGGATTATAGATCTGACAGTCCCTCTGCGTGTTCGCTCAGCTCCATGGTGTAATAGTCCAGAGGACGCCTGAGAATAGAGACATTAACAAACTCACACATGCATATACATTCAAGCAGTAATTCCCTGGAGAAATCTGAATCTCGAACATGTATTTCCTCCCTCTATGACTATTCTGTTAGCGTTAAAGACAAGAAAGAAGGTCTGACACCAAAACCTGACATTTACTGCTGACATTTCACACTTTTGGAAAACGTTGTGTCCTTCTGCTTGACTGAAAATGTGCCAGAAATATGGACTGACTGGAATTATCGTTGTGCGGTTGTATGCCTCCGCCAACCACTTGCAGTTTACATCCATGTCTGTCCAGACTCACTTAGTGTATGTAAAGAAGACTTTGAAGGGATTTAATAAAAGAAGTTATAAAAAATTAGTAAAATTAGTACTACTTTTTGTCTGTATGGTGAATGTGAAGATACAGTTTGGACAAAGCCAGGCTAGCTGTTTACTACCGCCTCAAGTCTTTATGCTAAGCTAAGCTAATTGCTGGTTGTTGTTTCATACTTCCTGTGCAGACATGAGAATGATATTTATCTTCTCATATAACTCTCAGTTTGAAAGATGCAAATAAACGTATTTCCAAAAGTGTTGCTGAAATACTTAGACTAAATATGAATGTGTATTATACTGTATATTCTGCATATTGCTGCTAATATGACATCAATAGCACAATGTTACACTGTATTCATACTGAAATATTGCATTATATTTGATTGACACTTATTCAACACAGCACATACATCTACAGTAATTTAGCAGACAGGTTTATTTTAAGCCATGTCAAGAGTTGAAAAGTGTAAGACAGCCCTAATTTAATCTCACACTTCCTTAATATTTCCACACCAGAGAAGGCCGCTACTTTTTCATTTCCTCTTCTAAGAATTTAGACTTATGCAACTTCAAAAGAAAAGGTACAAGCTGAGTGTGACTTTTCTTTATACAACCTGCTTTTCTAAAATAAGATAAAAAGAAAAAGAATCGGAGAATTTATCACTGTGGATGAGGGAGGAATAAATGCAATGGCCTCTGTAATTAAAACAAAAGAAACAACTTGAGTGTGACACCTCCAACAATGGAGCTTAATGCCCATTATAGGCCCATTTGTTCTTTAATTTCCTATTCACAAGACCTAATCACTGCGTAATTCAAAGAAATGCTAAAAGCCAAGATTAACAAATGTTAATAATCTGGTTTTGTGAAGATTTCTAGTAAAGAATACAGAAATGAAATGCTGTCGTCACAGTCATGGCATAAAGAGGTAGTTACTACCAAGGAAGAGACAGATAAGGAGAATAATGCAGATAACAAGAGTTCTCACCTCCTCCTGTAGAAATATGTGAACAGAGCAGCTCCTAGTCCCAGCAGCAGGAGCACTGCTATTATCAGCCCTATCTGTAACCCCAGGGTAGACGCTAGGAGAGAATCAAACACAAGCTCAGTTACACAGTTGTTACTCCATGTACCCGACTCACAGCACAACACTTACTAGGCTTGATTTTAGCAGGTTATCACTCAATAATGTTTTTTATTTAAATGTGTTTTTATCTCCAGATAAGTAGCATATTCCAGATTTACTATCAAAAATGTTTGTTAGTTCAACATTTAAAGTCACCGGAGTACTTAATATCAGAAGAGACACAACAACTGCCGGCAAAAAATTCCTTGTATGTGTATGCGTACTTGGTGAATAAAGCTGATTCTGATTCTGATAATCCTTCAGATTTCAGACAGCATTAGTTACAGGTGGTAACAGCAGGTGGATTTTTAATACTACAGCCAACACTCCTTCAGCAGCTACTTCATCAGAAATACAACAGACGAGCAACTGGTGTATCTATTTACAGCAACTCTTATTTTTAAGTAGAAATCCATCATGAACAACCACAGCCTGATTTTATGCTGCACAGGGTGTAAGTAGTTTTCCAACACAAGAGCGGAGCAGTAAAGTTATTGAGGTTGGTGAAAGTGTGCAGCCTTCATTTAATACAACTGTGGCTGATCCCTCTTGTTCAACTACTCCCCGCAATATCTAAACCTGAAAATGAAAACATCTTGTTTCTTGGATGCATTTAAAAATGGAGACAAATATATTGCAACCAGCTCAAATATGTTTCCTTTGATTGCTTTACAATAAAAGCTGTGCTGTGTTTCACCAGTGGTATGCTTTTAAACAGTAGGAAATGTTTGGCATGCGTGAGGTGTGTAACTTGATACACCTCTAATCCAGCTGCAGGAGAGTGAACAGTAAACAGTGAGGCTGGGTCACATGGATTGTTTCCTGTGAACCCCTCATGTGTACGCAGGTAGTCTGAATCCTGCGCAAGACTCTGCTACCAAGTATGAAAAATACTGCACAGAGAAATAATTATAGAGTGTAAATATACTGAATAACTTTTGCTGGAAAAAGGATCAGTACTTGCAGGTCTAAACTCCATGGAGCAAACTCAGAGTGTAACAGTGTGTGTAACAGCAGGTTAGAGCTACTCACTGAAAGGTGTTTCCCTACAAATTTGGTTCTTGCCTCATTATGCAATTTTCATGTCCCTGCTTGAGAGGAGGTGGAATTTCAAGTTATACTTTCAAGTTATGGTAATCACAGCTCAGAAATCAAGAGCTACAACTTCTCAAACTGTTCAGTGCTCTTTAGTGCTTCCATGAGATCACTGACCACTGGAGTCTAAATGTTCTGTTTCAACTAAGGATGCCATCATTAAATTATGAAATTTATTTCTCCTTCCTGTGTCTTTTTTGGATTTTTTAAAATATGATTTATAAATAATAACAATTATTCACAATTAATCACAACCACATTTAAAGAATGAAAAGAAAATGAAAACAATAAAATTCAAGCCCATTTGACACTTTTGCCTGGAAGATTGGTGTAACTATTGCACCTGTGAGAGAGTTTGTAGAAGAGGATGAGGATATTCTTACTGCCATGAAAAAAAATCTTTTAAATAACAGTGTTGGCAGGTGTAAAGGTTGTCTGGGACACATTATCAGTCCAAAAATGAAGGTTTTGATAGAGCAAGGATTTCAATTCTACGTCAGAGAAACTCATTCAAAGTCATTTAGTTCAGAATAACGACAGAATAGCACCTTTCATAGGTGCTATATAAAAATGTTTTTTTATTATCTATTAGAAATACAGTAAACAGGAAGAATATCATTATCTAACCTGCAGTTTTGCTTTGTTATGAAACATGTTGTCTTTGCTGAGAGTAAAATGCACAGTAATAATGTCTTTAGCTGGGAAAATATCTTCTACCTTTTGCAAACACACTGCACTGACTTTAGATGAGCTCATAATGACCATAATCACAATCATGTACCACTCTGCCTCCACGCCTGATCTGGCAGATCTTACTGTAATTCTATCTCTTAGTATTATTATTATTATTATTATTTTAATCAGTATGTGTAATATGTCTAGACTTCATTATCATAAATAAAACCTACGCTATAAGAGATACAGACATAAAAGAGACACATTTAGAAGATGACTCACCACCAAGGGTTGGAGACTACCATGCTGTGTGTTTTAAGACCCCAGAGACCAAAGTGAGAAGATTTAACAAGGTGGATTTTCATAACAGCCTACGGACTATTGATTAACTGATTTGGCTGATTAGTATCTGTTTCGTTTTTGAAGTGATGATGAGTTAGCTACGATGCCAAGCGTTTTAAGCATAAATTGCCTGTTTGTGTAAGATTTGTTAGCTTGCAATATGTGTCAAGAAGGTGCTGCTAACCTGTGCTTGTGTACCGGTCTGTGGTGGGAGAGGAGCAGACGTCTCCCTGAACAGAGGAAGGATTCATGTGCGACGTCTGGATGATGAGGGCCTTCTGATGGTCCGACAGGGCCTGGATGTTCCCCCACACTCGCAGCCACCCAGACACGCAAGAAAAATTGGCTCCTTGAACAAGAACGGACAGACAAGTGTCTCATTATCTAAGCATGACAATGTTCGGGCTTCCAAAGCTGGAAGTGGATGCAGTGGTTGTTAGTCTCCTGTGACTTGCTGCATTATTCCACTGGTGGAGGTTTACATTATTATTAGGAAACATTTGTTACATTAAATGTACTTTCTTACACCACTACACACCCAGTAAAAATAAGCCTAGACTCAGCTCCTGCAACATAGGCATAATTCCTTGTCCCCACAATCCTTTGACTGAACACACAGTGTTTTTAAATCAGCTGAAATGTGACGGTTTCTGCTTAAAGTGAGTAAAAGTGCCTCACCTTGGAGATACAAGGCAGAGATGCCACAGTGACACTTCTTCTCCAGGTAGTCGGCCACCTCAGCGACCCTCTTCCCCTGTATCAGACCACTGCAGTCTGTGGGAAACAGACAAGGAGCTGTCAACTTTGACAAAGATTTTAACAACAAAAGTTTATGATATGAGACACAAATTTCTGCTTCATTTGACAACAATTTGTTTTTGTTTTGTTAGTTTTTTACAGTCAAGTGACAAAAAAAGTTTACATTAATTCCCACATTACAGTTTTAATTTTCTTTCTTTTTTTTTCTAAAGACAGTTGTTTGGGCACTTTAACCTTTAATGACAATTGTGGTACAGACAGGAAACATGGGGGGAGGGCATGGCATGCAAAGGTCTCCAGTTGGTATCGAACCAGACACGGCTCATCCACACAAAAATGCCTTACAGTCTGCAAAACATCTGCACCCTATAACCTTAAATCATCCTCCTTAGACACTATTCACTCCCTCATTTTAAGCATTTGGGTTTTAAACTTATTGTCTCACCTCCTGACTGCTCCTGCCAGTCAGCGGACAGGGGTCCGAGGCAAAGGTCGATTTGACTTGAAAAGGCGGGGCTCGGGCAGAGATTGGCGCTGTGAGGTGTCGGGGAGGAGCTCGTCCAGGACGAGGGGCTTCTCACCTCACAGCATGAACACCGGCTGAGCGAGACAGGACCGTCTTCTACTGACCTGCGCAAACATGCAATAGTAGATGTATGAATACACATACTCAGTGTACATACAAAGGAGCATGGGTGCCTAGAATGTTTCAAAGCAAAACAGAAAGTGTGTTTAAATGCACACCAATTAGTTAAAGCCAGTACTGTATTCTACAGCATTTATATGGTTATAGTAATAAATAAAATCAGCCTGACAAGTAGAATATACTAGATATGGGAAAGAATTGGCCAAAACAAAATGAATGACTCATATCATTCATTTACATATATCTGCTGTGCCTGAAGTAAGAGGAAAACTACAAATAATGAAACAAACTGAAGCGACCCGATGAAAGTCAGTGCTTGATTAATGTTTGATTGACTTGATCTGACCCAAACGCTGTGTGTGTGTGTGTGTGTGTGTATGTATGTGTGTGTATATATATATATCTCAGAAGTTACATTCTACAAGATCAGAAAGCCAGGGTTTCCCCCAGGAAACAGTGAGTGGCAAGCATTAGCCCTGACACATCTCCTGATGACTGAGACTGACTGAACTGTTTACCTCCAACATTTTCCACCTGGAAAGAAGTTTTTCCTGACTGCTTCATGCTGCTTTAATTAATTAACATGAAGCACATGCGTGATCCCCATCATCTACTGAGCTGATTCTGACAGATCCTGTCTCACTATACTTGTGGTATTTACTGTGAAGGATTTTTTTTTCTGCAGTTTCCATGGCAATGGAGGCAGCAATGCCTACAAACAACCTGTGAAAACCCCTTAAAACCCACGAAAAGCATAATAGGCACGGTAAGAAAATCACAGATCTAAATAATAAAATTAATGACGGCTGGGTTTTATTTAGCTGCTCCTGGTATTGTGCATGTTGGCTCATTGTTACACTGTCATGGCTTGCTGAGACACTTGAATAGAACTGAGCCATCATTACTGAAGCAACAAGTTAAAACGCTTGCCTTGGTGATGTCAGCTTTCTGCTGTACTCTTAAAGGCCCTAACAACATAGTAGGTTGCTAACTCTGGTTAAACATAGTCTCAGTAATAATAACTTACAGAAAGTGAATTGAGGTAGTCCTGACAGTTTAACCCGCTTCGGTTAGCAGTGCATTACAGATTACCGTGCTAATCTTCTCATTTTTAAAGCAAAACAGCTGTGATCAAAATGCATGACAGGGCCCATGCAGGTCTTTTGACCAGGTTCTTAGTCCGTCTGTGGCCTTGACCCAATTAAGACAAGTAGCAAGGCCTTTACATGGTATTTTCTGCAGTCAGATTATAGCTTTAATTGGGTTTGTGACTTATCAGTAATGTAAAAGTTCAAAGATGTAAATGTCTGTGATTCATGCTGTTGGGTTCAGTCTGTGTTTACCTGAGAGCTGGAATCACTTGTCTCCCTCTGGTGGTGGACAGAGAGGAAAGCAGCTGCTGGTTTTCGCTGAACACAAGTACATCTCTGAGACTGGAGTTGGTCAGAGCGGTGCCAGCTCTGCAGACACTGAACAGGTCATAGCACAGGACTACCGCTCCTCGTACCGGCACCGTGGAGCCCTCCAGGAAAGTCTGATCTATGCAGGACAGAGGGAGGTGAAGGAGCACAGTGAGAGATAGCAGGTATGTGTATACAACAAGGAAAAGAGAGACGGAGTTATTAAGGAAGAGATAGGAGAGCTCTTTTTTCCTTTGTCAAAAGTCATCAATCTGAATGACAATGCCCTCACCTGCTCCAGTGACATTTCCAACAACATAAAATCCATCCGGATCAACAGATCCAGTCAAAGGAAGGGCAATGATGGTCCCGCTGACGCCCTCGTCAAACACAGTGAGCACCAAGCCTCGCAGGTCTGTCATGGGGGGCCCATGCAGCTCCACAAAGGCCCTCTGCTGGCTGTGATTGGTCCAGTGTCCACTAGCCACCTCACTGATGACCACACCCTCCGGGGCTGGAGGTGGACGGGGGCAGCTGTTCTCCCTCAGAGGGGTGGGTGGAGCCACCTGTGGTGATTGATTCGTGTCTTATGTTTAGAAATTTTTTTAACAAAATGCCTGATATATCCAATGATCAGAGAAAGAATTTATTTAAATATTAATGCAAAAAGAGAAAACAGTTAGTTTAGCTGCAAAAACTTGGCAAACTATTCCTTTAATGACTATTATCACTGTAAGTTCTTTTTTTCCCCACAGTGCTGGTTGTCAGTCTGACAGCCTGTTTAATTTCAGCACACTCTTTGAAATCATTCCCCTTTGTACTCACTGAAAAAGCAGACAAGTCATAGGGGTAAAGGCCCCGACAGCGGCTCAGAGCCTCATCACCGGGCAGAACCTCTGGATCCTCCAACAGAGGCAGCTGTCCTGGGGTCAGAGCTTTACTCAGCTCCTGAGCGTCTTTATCTGATCCCCTCTGCCGGTACACCACTGCATCCAGCAGGCCTTTAGTGGGAATCCCCCTTTGTGCAGCTGATGGTGGCCCAAAAGGGCTACGGTAGAGGGCCACAGCGTCTGGTCCGTTCTGGATGGTATTGGGAGGCAGGCGAAGTGATGGAGCTGGGACCAGCCTGTCACTGCCCAGCAGAAAGTAACCCTTAGCCGTGGTGAAGTGTCCACTCAGGCTGATCTCCCTGTAGGGTTTGTTGTTGTGTGCACTGAACAGCAGTATCCAGACCCCCTGCAGGGAGACCCGGCGACCTGATGGGTGCCAAAGCTCGATGTATTCGCCATCCTCAGCCGCACCAGGTGTATCGGTGTTCAGCTCATTGATCAGGAAGTCACTGTTCCCCCATGGTGGGAGATGAGGCGGTGACTCTGTACCTCCTGGAAGCACTGAAGCATTTATTAGATACTGTTAAAGGAATAGCTTGATGTTTTGGGAAACGCACTTGTATGTTGGTTTGATTTTAAAATATAAACTTCGGAGCTGAAATTCAGTACAGTTCCAGCTAACAAAGAAGGCGCAGATGAGGCATGCTTTTGAGGACTCATTTCCTGCTCTTGGTCTGCAATTTATAGTAACCACAGCATGATGTAATGCATACACCTATTTAAAAACAATCAACTTGAGCAGAATGTGAGCAACAATAAAATAAAAACTATCTAATCTAATTTAGCTGTTGGAGACCAAGAGAAAGTGTTTACTCATGTCATTAGAGAATCCAAGCGTCATGACACATATTCAAACACTCACCACCACTGTGAGGGCAGATCTTTGGCCAGGGGCACTGGTTGGGGAGCCCAGGAGTTTGCGGGGCCTCCCAGAAGACACCAGGATCTCTGGCCCAGGAGGCCACGCCACAGCGACTCAGATAGAAACCTCCCTCTCTCAAACTGATAAAAATAACGAAACCATTAAAGAGAGCTGACCCTTATGTTTAAGAGTTACAACGTTACAAATGGTTTATGCTGGATGACAGTGAACAAACAAACAAAAGAAGAAGAAGTCAAATTCTACAAGACAAATTCTGCTGCTGTCAATGTTGGCAGCTGATGCAACATTTTGTTTCATAATAAAATAGCTCAACAACCACTGGATAAATTGCCATGACATTTTGTACAGACACTCATGGCTCCTATGAGATGAATCTTACTGACTGCACCGATCCCCTATCTTTACTTCTAGCCGCAGCAGCAGGGTGACATTTTTTGGTGATTCCCTGACTTTTCCTCTAGTGCCACCAGCAGGTCACAGTATGAACTGACACTATGAAATATATGGCTCTAAACCCTCAATAATCTTGTTGTATAATGCTAATTTTATTTTATCACGGAGGTGTCAATTAAACTTCCCTGATAAATACATGTTTAAATGTGAGTGTGAGTAAGAGCCTACTTGTGACTAACGCTCTACTGTGATGACGCTAGAAAAACACAGGAAAAGTGCATTAGCAAAGAGGAACAGCGGTGACGAGCTGACCCTCTTCCCCACCAAGTGAGACGCTTAACTGAATGTGTTTCACAACACTTGAAAAATAAATCACGGAACATTACTAAAACCTCTGATTGCCACACCAAACGTTAACATCAACTGTTGGTGACTCTTTCCACCTCTCACATGTACTGCACTCTAATGGGTGTGGATTTACAGGAGTGGAAAACTATCTCAGTTTCTTGCCTGTTGCTGAGTTGGTATGGCTGCCTGCCTGGGATAAGAGTCTCAGTAAGGTTGGCACTCGGCTTGTTTCCAGGTCCAGCGAACACAAATGCATCTAAAGGCTGTATCTGGCTCAGCGGACTGCCCACGGGGAAGTCCGATGCCCTGCCACTATAAATGGCCACCGCCCCAGACTCATCTCCTGGAAGAAATCATAAGAGGAACAAGGAATTTACAATTAAATGAAAGTGAACAAGGGAATAAAAAATTTAACACATCAAAGCTTTCTGTGACTTCCTGCTGCACCGAAGAGCTGAAATGGCTCATTAAAAACCTGTAAAATTATCATGTGGGTCGAGCGCATGATCCTGTGCAACAGAACAAGATCATGACAACCCAGAGAACACTGACCTTTCATGTAGTTCTTCTCTATGGAGATCAGCGTGCTCCTGGAAGTCTTCACATCCACGTCCACACTCACACTGACCTTGTCTGTTTTCCCATCCAGCACTACCAGCACCAGAGGACCAGCAGCTGGGGAGTCTGTCAGCTCCACAAACCCGTCCACCTGTCCTCCTCCCAGCTTCACCTCGGTAATGACAGGATTGGCTGCTGGATCAGCAGGTGGGGTGCAGTTGTTTCGCTGACCCGGGGATGGCGAGGACACCTGAAAGCCCCAGCGATCTTCAGACAGCAGGCACCTTTCAATTGACTCGTCCCCCTCAAGTGCTGTTTCATCCTCGACGAAGGCTGGTTCTCCAGGTGTCAGAATTTCAGCGAGGAACTCTGCGCCCCCAGTACGACGAGTCATGTACACGACGGCATCCACCAGCCCGACAGCTGTGACATTCATTTTCTCACTGTAGCGAGCAGCAGATGTGTGGTAGAGGACGATGGCGTCCGGGCCATTCTGGACTGTGTTGGGAGGCAGGAGGATGGCAGGTTTGGGCAACATGTCCACTGAGCCCACCAGGAAGAATCCTCTGTCATCTGTGCTCTGGCCTTTGAGGTCCAACACCTTGTAGGCTATATTTCCATTTCCATTATAGAAGATGAGGGTGTAGCCATCCAGCGAAGCCCGTTGTCCACTGGTGTGATACAGCTCCACAAACTCAGTGGTGTCCAGTCTCGGGTTGTCTGCGTTTATCTCACTGATGATGAGGCAGGGTTCGCCCCTCACTACCACCACCAGGCAGAGAGAGGCGAGAAAGGCAAAACTCACCACCATGATTTTCTCTGAAATGCCTAAACAAATGGCAGCTTCTGCAAAAAGAAAAAAGGCACAAAATCACTGTCAGTTGCATTCCTCTATGGCTGCAACGATCAGCTGATCAAATTCTCTGGTTCCAGCATTTCACACGTGAAAAAAATGGATATTTGCTTCGAAGAGTTTAAACATCATGACGGGAATTTGCACAATTTTATAACATTTAATAAACCAAAAGCAATTAAATGAGAAAATAACCAGCAGATAAAACTCTAATGAAACTGATGCTGAGTTGTTTTGGGGTGGGGGGGGGGGGGGGGGGGGAATCCCTTTTTTTCCAAAGGAAACCCCCTTCACACCCAACTTTGACCACAGGGGGTTTTCCCAGCCTCTTT
>JBBMJY010000014.1:7359998-7372294 GCA_037833715.1 Toxotes lorentzi
CCCCCCCCCCCCCCCCCCCCCCCCCCCCCCCCCCCCCCCCCCCCCCCCCCCCCCCCCCCCCCCCCCCCCACCCAATACTTTTTATTCAAAGGGCAGCATCATTCAAACTAAATCTGGACCACGGTGGTGTTCACAGCATTATTAGATTTCTATGTTTAGTGCTCACAGATCACACTCCCGCGAGGAGAGGACAAATCATAATAGCATGAATGAGTCTTCTATGAGTCTATTTTTTGTTCCTGGTGACATTGGGAATGCAAGTCTTTTGCATGAGTCACGAAATGTTGCGAAACACACTGGCAAGCAGATGGAAACTTTGCATGAAACGGTGAAAACGCTTCAGCTGCGAATTCACAGGATTCAACAGACAGAAGAAGAAGAAGAAGAAGAAGAAGAAGAAATGAAAAAGTAAAACCAATCGCACCTGAGAAATTCCACAGCTTTAACTTTAACATCTAGTGCAAGCTGCTCATCTCCCCGCGGTCACCTCTAAAAATCACTCCAAATCTTAACGTGTCTCAAAGAGGCTTGCATTAGTTTGCACGGCAGCCACTCTTTTAGGAGGAAAACCACGCTGGGACAAAATAAAGGGGACGCCTGAGGATGAAGGAAGAGCCTGATGGGGTTAAATTCTGCCCTGAAATTATCTCCCATCTCACGACACTTATTCCAGTCACGGTTAGGCTGCTGTGCATGCATCTTTCCGTCGAAAAGAAAAAAAAAACGCTGTCAATCTGCTTCCTATCAGTGCCACACAAGGTCCTAAAAGGCGTCGTGACTTACCGGGGGTTATTTTCCTTGCTCCTCTTCGTCCAGGTGTCGCCTGTTGCACTGTCGAAGCCTTCCGGTTGGGTGTGAAAATCGTTACCCGTCGGAAATAATGTTGGTAAAGTTTGTTTTCTGTCCTCCGCCGCTCCCTTCATTCACAAAGCAGCACTTTCTCGCCCCCCTCCCTCCCCAACCGGACTGTGGGCGGTCAGACTGACTGAGGGGGATGATGCCTGCCAGGGAAGCGCTTTTTTTTCTTTTTTTTTTCTACGGCTCAGTCCACCATTCAGCCATCCACAGCTGAAGACTAAACACCGGCAAACCGAGCGAAATGTAAGGCAGGGAGAATAAGACTGGGCGGGTAAGATGTTTTAGAGTAGAGCCCAGTCAATGTTGACTATTTATAAAATAAAGTAAAAGTGGCTATTTCTGTTTTTAGAGCTAAAAGTAATGCTCCGTCTTGGAGTTCATCCCAAGAAGCCTTGTAAAAACCTGAAGGGGGCCCCTGACCCCACTTTGTGAGCGGGTTCAGTTCAATGAGAGCAGAAGTCCCGCCCAACACAGGTTACAGCTTCTGTTCCAGTAGCTTTGACCACACAGTTTGTTTGTTTATTTATATGCGTTTTTCTTTTCATATGAGTTTTTTAAACGCTGAAATGTATGTTTTTCTGAACAGGTACTTCTACTTGACCAAAGCATATCAGAACCCGAATCATCCCCTGGGCAAAGCAGACCACTGCCCTGGGCCCCCCTGACCCCCATGTTCAACACCCCACGTTCACTGTGTTGTGTCAAAGTAAAAGCACCACTGTAACCACGATGTTAACGTAAAGACCTTAAAGTGGGCCCTGTGTTTCAACAATCCGGGCACTGCAGATTGTAGAGGGGGCAAAATCTAGTTATAGATATATTTGTAGTTCAAACATAGAATATGTACATTTAAAGTTGTGAGGTACAAAGAAGAAGACACACCAAAGTAGGAAGTAACTCTTATTATAACACTCAAATTCAACAGTTAAGAATTTGGATAAATTAGATTACTCATATTGCAAGATACAGATAGTGATGAATGAATATATATGTATAGATGATGATGAATAAAGTAGCCTATGAGATAAACAGACAGTGTCTGTAAGGATGTAGGTAAAAGCTGGAGGGTGAAAATATTAATTAAACTAATTATCATTAGTTCCACCCAATACATGCTCACAATGCGTGATAGGCTGTTTTTATTTTTAGTCAAAAACTATTAGAAAATGTTAAAAAACAACAACAACAACAACATATGAATAACTGTCCCCAGGCTCCTGTATTCTATGAAACTTTGTGTACAAAGTTTAGAATTTATAATATTGCTTGAAATTCACCCAAGTACTACAGCACTGCATGTTTCTATAAGAATATTACATACAGGAGCAAAACTGCTTGAGAATATTAGAGTAATTTACTTTACTACTAATTTGCTCAGGGCTACCAGCTTATTGATTTACTCCTCTCTTGAAAATTAGAAGAATGTATAGTATATTATAATATAATGTTTCAATATGTTGTCAACATGAACAAGACTGAAACACTGCGAAGACTCTGAGGAACGTTTCCCGTTCAGAAATGGACTCACTTCTGTTTCCGGAGCGGTGCGGGTTCCCTCCAAGCTTCCAGCGGAATCGTTTAATATAAAATTGCTTACAGAAAATCTGGTCACAGTTTGCACATGTTTACTGAGTCAGTAGGCCCAAAGTTTCATTTCTGTTCATTGTGGAACTAGTATAAATATATATATATATATATATAGTTGCACGAGATGTCTATGGCCAGGGAGATTACAGTGAGTTGAAAGTGCAAAAAATTGGATTTTCCCCTTTTGTGATAAACCCTCTAGATTTAAATTTTTTGAGAAACATTAATTTGTTTGTATATTTCTTTCTTTCTTTCTTTTATTTTATACATCTTAGGCATTTTTTTATTCATCTATATTAGTGTTACTCAAGTTCCTCAAACTCATACTTATCAAGTGATCTACATCCACATTTTGCAATGAAAATCTTTCTTAGTCACACTCACAATGGCACAAATTATGAATATTCAGATTCCAAGTCTGAGCAAATATTAAGGTTGAGGTGCAGTTGATAAAAAAAATCACTACTATAAAATAAAATTTGACTAAATTCTTTGTAAGAAAATATGAAACTTTGTCACTACTACCAAACCCTGTGTTGTGGCCTGTGGGAGTTCATGCAGTTCAAATTAGAATCAGTATTCAAACAGTACGACAGACACAGGACAGACACAGGTTCTCGGTTGCGGATAACGTCACAGTTCTGAGGTGAAGCGAGTTGCCACATAAAGGGAACTGAAAATGTTGCTCTTGGACATTAATGAATGAACAAGCTTTCTCATCTATGTGAGAGGTTATTTATGATCCAAACTGCTAATATAACATACTGTATGTTTTTCAATTGACTTTAAGCTTTTGCGGATCATTTTGAAGGCCAGGATTGGTCTGTGAACTGGATATTTCTCTGACCTTTTGAGCCCAGATCAGAACTGTCGATAATATTTTATCACAACCTGCCAGAGGAATTTAGTGTTTTTATCACATTTCTTTCATAACTTTTTATCGTTCTTGCTGGTTTTCCCTTTTGGTTTTCATATGCTCCTTGTGTTAAATTAATCGTTTGAGCTTAAAGTCAAACCTTTGGATTTGCAGGTTATAGCCTTGTATCCGTCTTGAATGTTTCTAAACCCAATCTTGTCATACGTGTAGGTGGATATCTTAGAGGCTTAAAGTGACAAACTAGCCCATGTTTTCATTTCACACTGATGATCTTACTGATCCTCACATGAGATTAGCCTCTCTGTAGAACATACTGTTTAGGAAGTGAGAGGATTGGTGAGGAGGACGGTGTTTTTAATATCAGAAAAAAGCACAACTTAAACTTGTACTTGCTAAAAGGAAGTGAAGATAGTGGAAGTTGTGGTGCATCACAAATTTGAAATGTGTAAAATTTTATATACTTACCATACATACCGCTTTTGAAAACAGGCTTCTCTGTTATTTTGACACTTTATCATTAACAAAAAAAATCTTTCATATAAAACCGTCTGTTCCTTCAAGCCTTGTTAATAAAGCAAAAAGGTTATTTGACTTAAATGCATCTTAGCCCCACTAGGTGGCCCTATAAGCATGGGAGTGTGTTTGATCTGAAGCACTGTAAGCATGTGGACAAAATTAAACTGTCAGCTGGGGAAGATAAGAAAAAATGTCTGCAATAAGTGAGGTTCCCTGAGGTGAAACTGTTAATAGGTGATTCTGCTTGAAGTCAGCCTGTACAGGAAGGCTTCCTCTGATATTCTGGTGCATGTGTGGTGGACAAACACCGCTGTTTGTGTGGTGCTGTTTGACGGGAATGGGTATATTCTGACACAGAAAAAAGGTCAGTTGAAATGTTAATGAAGTACACATTTTGTTCATGGTGCATGCATGAAATTGGCACTGCGGTGCGAGCAGGTTTTTGAACATTTCAATTGAACTTCTGTCAAAACGCCACTCGCTTTTCAAGAGTCAACAACCCGTCGACAAGGTACATCTAATTCGTTTGGCTGGTTTGTTTGGATGACTCACTACTTAGATGCCATTGCATGTGATTCATCACTTATCCCTGCTTATGGCAGAAAACACTCTTCCCCACAGATAATATGGAGAGATGGTATGCTCAGTGTGACAGAGGAGATGATTTTAATTAACTTGAAGATTTAATATGGGCTTATCTGTCCACCAGAATCATTAGTAAGTCAATTGGAGTTTCATTTAATACTTAGAGGTAACCGAGGAGAAGGTGAATTGACCTCAACCTCAGCTGGCACACTATTAATCAGCAGTGACATAGCTTCATCATGTCAATTCCATGTACCCAGATAAAATGAATTTTTAAAGTCTCTTTGCTTATGAAAGTATGGAGTGTTTTCAGCATTTTCTGACAACATTTACAGACTGTGGACTAGTTTTCTCTGGTGTAGTTCATTCTTTATCATGAAAAGACAAAGCCGCTCAAAGCAGTCCGGGTCAGCACACCAGTGGTGCAACAATGCATCCAGCTCAGCAGAATGTACATTTTATCTCAGATGAATGTGCTGTCATGTCACTTGTTTGATCGCAGAGAAGACTGTGACAGTGACTGTATGTGAGTGTTGAGTCATTTTGTTGGAAGTGAGGGCAGCCAGCATCATCTCTGACTCAAACATCAGATGAATTTCAGTGCCAGCAGTAGCAGGCTTGGGAGGATATTTTCACCCTCTGGGAGTATGGGACCAGCTTCTAGGCAGATCAAGTACAGTCAAATAAAACAGAACATCCTGCCCCACCACCGGCATTTGGAAATCTATTTCCGATCACACTGTAGCATGAAGTTCTGCTTGTACGCAGACTGTGTAAACCAGGGGAACTATGGACTTTTTCAGAATACAGAATACAAACCACTACTGTCATATAAAAACCTTGTCACCCAAATTTTGGAGACTTTAGATTTTATTTGAACAAAAACACATTTCCTTTAGGTGTCCCTGTGGAGAAATCCTTCTAAACCTTGGTTGAGCAGTAAGTAACTTTTCCACTGACAGCAAAAAGCTTAAGAGCACTATAGATATATTACATCTGGCGACTTTTCAGCTCATAGATAACATAAACTCTCCTGACGGCTCTGGGAATTAAAGGATAAAACTGGCATTATTTAATATTTCTCTTTTTGTCCCCGCCAACTTGCCTTTTTATATGACCTGGACCTTGACGATGTGGCCTGACATCAGCCACTGATGATCTTTCAGATGACTTTTTTTGTTCTTCCGGTATATGAATACACAATGTCCTATGTATCACCCACCAAAAATTGCTTCGCATGCCGCTGACCCTAAAAGCTTCCCTGGTGTGCCCCCAGCTAATTTTTCACCTCATTAGCCTGGACAGACATAAAAACTGGGACACTGTGAGGACAAAGCAGTTTTGTGTACATATCCACAGCAGGAAAGCGTGGGACAGTGCGGTGGAGAGGGACGCTAACAGGATGGTTTGTACACCACAGTTCTCAGAGGCATAATGACAATGAGTGTGATAAGAGAGGGCAGCAGTGCATCACAGAGAGTCACGTGTGCGTGTAGAAGTATTCCCACCTATGTGTGTCAATATGCGATCGCACGCACGTGTACGGTCTAAGCAGGAGGTGAGGGCAGGGTTTGACATTGATGAATAATGTGGGCAGGACGGTTTTCTCTCTTCCCTCCTCTTTCTCCTTTCCTTCCTCTCTGTCTTGCAGGCACAGAGGAAGCTTTCTACCTTCTCCTTTTTTTTTCAAGAAAGCACCCAAAGAACCTCATCAGCATTCAACATGCATCACTAGCTCACTGCATCCAATCACGTGTGCTTACCATACAGAGTGCATGTTTGTGTGTGTGTGTGTGTGTGTTTGATGGAGGGAGACAGGCAGAGACAGGCAGGGAGAATCCCTTTGTGTTCCCTGTGAATCCCCAAGGTCATGTACAGGCACTCATGAGCAGATCCAAGACAAGCGCCAAGTATGAGACGGAGATGATTTTCCAGGTCAGAGTGACGGATTAAGATGTTTTTTTTTTTCTTCTTCCTTATTTTTTTTATTACAGTACATTTAGCTTAATGGCAGCAAAGGCATCACCAGTGGGCTTCTGGTTGACCAGATGTGTGTTGGATTATT
The DNA here is from genome assembly GCA_037833715.1 of Toxotes lorentzi. NCBI lineage: Eukaryota > Metazoa > Chordata > Actinopteri > Toxotidae > Toxotes > Toxotes lorentzi. Next base: position 7,366,487 of record JBBMJY010000014.1, read on the forward strand.
GATCTAAAGTGGTGCTTCATCTCCCTTCTCATCACCAGCGGAGCCTTGCCAGCTCAGTCTGAGCTTGTTTTGGTGGCGTTAACTTTCTGCGGTAAATATTCCCACATAATCTGCAGGATAATCCGAAAGGGTTAACTGCTGAGAGGGGATGAGAGGTGCGAGAGCAGGAGCTTGGCCACAAGTCGATTTCTCTGAGAGATTGCAGACATGTTTGATACCCAGTTCCCATGGCAACCAGTGACTGTGGTGTACCTGACCTACATATGTGCTGTATGTACACAAACACGCGCTAACCATCTGTTACTGTTGCTTTGTACAGCAGCTCGTGGGGACTTTGAGTGGCTGCTGAATGAGTCTATCAGAGATTGCCAGAACAAACAGAGGAGCCAGGAGCTGCTTTCACCATTTATGAGAAGCTGTCAATGAGTTGTGTCAACAAAGGCTGCAAGTCACATCAAGACAAGCAACCATTCTGTGTTTACAATAGGCACTGTACACACAAGGGTATTGTTAAAAATGTGTTGACATGTAATTTGTGACAAGATGGCAATACTTGCAATTTTAAAAAGTACCACAAATGGTTATCATAAATAAGATCCATCTTTTTTTAAAGAGCCATTTAAATAGCTCAGTGGTTTGATAGTAAACTGATGAGCCTATTTACTGCAATACCACTGCTATACGGAGCTGTATTTAACTACATTCACATATTCACTGGGAAGAAAGACATTTGACCATTCACACGTTCACGTACATTTATAAAATTAGTCATGGATGAATGTTAATAACATTGGTGGCCCCCAAACCTTTCCTCCAGCGCCATCATCAGCTCCAAATTTTAGTTTGTTCAGTACCTTGGTTTGTGATCAAATACCTGTAAAAACTAATGACATTCCCATCAGCCTCAGGCGCACTTTGTGTTTAGTGTAAATTGGTAAATTTCAGTCTGCTAACTAAACCCTAACTAAACATGTTAGCATTGTCGCTGTGAGCATGTAACCATTAGCATTTAGGTCAAGGCAACCTTGTCCCCCCAAAAAGTTTTAGTCCTGCAAAAAAAAAAAAAAAAAAAAAAAATCCATATACTACATCCGCTCAGTCTATTTGAATACATTCATAAACACCTATAGGGTATTTGTTATCTGTCAGAAGATGCATCTGTTGATATATTTTTCTGATGCCCGCTGTAAATTGCTTTTGTGACACCATCCATCACTTACACAGAGATCAGTTCAGTAAATTGCAAAGTGGAATCTGCTGATAGATTATCAATAACTGATGAATGAGGGGATGGAGATCAAACTGAAGCTGAGCACAACTTTAAGTGTCAGGATTTATGGCCAAATAGGACTGTGTAATATAGCTGACATGATGATTGAGAGAGAGTGAGGATCCATGCTTCGTTGTGAGAGTCAGCATATGTCATGTGGAGGAAGTATTTCATGGACTGTCATGCGCGACACCTCTCGTGTCGTCTGTCTGACTTATCAGACAACATACAAAGCGAAAGCATACTTTAAAAAGAAAGGTTAAAACCGAAGTTATGGTATTGCACCGTGGTTCTTATATATATATATATATATATATGTGTGTGTGTGTGTGTGTGTGTGTGTGTGTGTGTGTGTATATATATATATATATATGTATATGTATATGTATATGAATATGTATATATGCATGTGCGTCTTGTGAGTTGGGGGTGAGTAGGAGTAACTTCGTGTTCAGGGCTAAAAAGTCGGAAAACAATCGGCACCTCCTGTAGATGTAAACTTATCTGTGCTTTATGCAACCATACATGGACCTTCTGCTCTGCTTGCCCCCTTTCTCTTTTTCTCTGCATTTTCTTTTCTTTTCAAGATGTTCTCTCTCTCACTCTCTCTCCTGGGTGCGCTGTCTTCCAAAATAGCAGTTCTTCTCCTCTTCGCCTTGCTCTTTTTCACTCCTCTCCTCTCCCCTCCGTGTTTCATTGATTCTGCCTAGACGGGGCAGGGGACAGTGTTCCCCTGTGGGGTATTCTGGGTAATAAATCTAATTCCTGTCTACATGTGGAGGCTCATGGGAAGATTCTGGCCCACTTTTCACCCAGACAAATATATCCACAAAATGGAGGAAAGTGGGCCGAAAAAGTAGCATGGAGGTGCACCTCAGTGAGTGAACGGGCTAAAAGTGAGCTAGTTCTTTTAGCTGAATTAGGACTCAGCCACAGAGTGAATGTTTTGACAGAAATGACAATACTGTTTAATATTCTCATTGTAATTCTCATTGTGTATTTACTACAAGAGACAAAAGCTAGATATTGATTCTATTACTTTTACCATTTCAAACACCTATTCATCAGACTGTTCACTGGCTAATTCTAATATATATATATATATATATATATATATATGTGTGTGTGTGTGTGTGTGTGTGTGTGTGTGTGTGTGTTGTCACAGCTTTTCGAGAGAACCAGAACTATTTGTGTCGCCCTTACATGATCACAGTCCCGTTCTGTATAAACTGTATTGCACTGATTGGGAAATCACATTGGAGATGAAAGTGCACTTTGGGACAAGTGAAATAGCCTTGTCAGATTCAGTTATGTAAAAGTGGAGCATGCTACAGAGCACCAACTGTCCAACATAGGAGAAACAGGCATCCTTTTTCTACAGCAGGTTACTCACAATTATCTGCAAAGCACAGTGGGGATTTTTTTTTTTTTCTGTACACTACATAGAAAGTGCATTTTGTTTACTGAGAGCTAACTCTCTTAATTTACGCTAAGATGAGGCATGCAAGATGAAAAAAAAAATAAGATCCACAAATCAAATAGCTATGTTTCTCTTAGTGCTTTAGACATCTGGATTTGACAAGTTTGTCTGTCTTTTTTTTTTTTTTTTAAATGTGTTTAGTGAGACGCTCTTTCCTCCCACAGCTTGAGCAACATTAAATGAGCGTGATTGTGGCTTTGGGCCATAATTGCACATCTTCACCTTTGCTATCTCTTCTTCCAGGAACTGGTTTCATATCTTGTGCATTTCAGCTGCATGAGACCCTGGGAATCTTTCTGCCTGAATGCATCATAATAATTAAAAATGGAATTTAGTCTGCAGAGCAACCGTTTTTGAGGGTTCATTAATTTTTTAATGGTTTTCCAGAATGGGAATGGGGGGAAATTATGTAAGATAATACCTCATACTTTGGACATCACACAGCACAAACAATATTAGGTGTCACTTTGTCAGTAAGTCCACTTTGAGATCTTGTTCAGAATACAAAAAAAGATGGACCGCTTAATAGAGAAATTAAATGTCTGCACTCTGACCTCAAGATACAGAAATTCAATATGACAAAAGTGCATACGAAACTATGGAGGTTTCTTCCACGTCATTTCTAAAAGAAATGCAGGGTACAAATTCTCCCATGTTTTCATTTTAGACACAGTTCATTTCCTCACAGCTGCCCACAGGAGACTTCTTCTGCTGGCACGAAGTCTACAGATACAGCACCGTGCCTGCTGATGATACACTATGTATGAGAAGCTAGCACAATTAGCCTGGAAAGCCTTCTCTCTCCCTGAAGTGCCTTTTTTTCACTCTTTCATCTCTCCATTTGCAACATGAGCGAGCTATTTTTGACTGCCTCACCAGTGATGAGCACCTCAGGAAAAAAAAAAAAGAGAGAGAGAGAAACAAAAACAAATGAAGACAACCTTCTTTGTTCGGAGCCTTTTGTGTTTTTACCCTGAGCTGAAGGCGAGCTGGTTGACTTGGCACATGGATTATTCACACTGGAATGTCTTCTTTCATTCACTGGCTTTTTTCTCCATGCCTAGTTACATTGTTTTCCCCCAAAATTGTCATCTTTTTCATGAGAAAATCTTTTACGGTCGAGGAGAAATGCCACCTCACTTGAAAGTACTATGTGATCAATAGATATCATTGGCTTGGAATGCATCTCTGCATGCATAAATAGAGGTTTTGCAGAGAAATATTCACAATCCTCATGCATCCTCAAACTAATACTGTAAATAGTCTGACATTTACATACAGGCTGCTATGGAGAAAAATATATAGTACTCTTTTTTTTTATTCCTTTATGTGCGTCACCATTTGTTATGAAAATTTCCAGCTGAACTGTTCTCGCCTCCTGTCATAATTACTTTCTGCACATGAAGAGGAAGTCTGTACTTCAAACCTCTCACCAGGAACACATGCAATCCTGTCTCACAGTTCTTTTGAAACATTTGTGAGGACATAAAGCTCTGCAGGCATCTTTCTTCTTTGGTTATAACAAGCATGAATCTCTGTCTCTACAGTGGTGAGGAGAATGCTAATTGTCATAAAGTAATCATTCATTGATTTGCTGCTGGAAAAGAGCACAACACTGTCTTAATATTCTCGTCAATCACCCACAACCACCAAAGCATCCATTTTATTCCTTCAACAAGACTCTTGCCCCAGGCTTCGGGCTGTCAGCAGAAATGAATCGATTGTTAAGTCTAACTCTACTGCTCTCATGACAGGAGTCCTGATTGGTCACCACCCTGGGAATACTGTTCACTGCTGAAGCTGGGATTGGCCGCCGCCGGCTGTGCTGAAAATGATCACTGCAGATTAAAGAATGTGAACGGGTGCTTTTCAATGCACGGAGCCTGGGTGTGTTTCCATTCTGCAAGGTCACGAGCTCATAAGCCTTACCGTCTACATATTCAATCACTGCTGCCTAATGAGTTGTACAAATTTAATCATGTAGAAGGTTGTTTAGTTCTCCACCAGGTCCTCATTAGATTTTGGGAAGACCTGAGACTCATTTCTCTGCTGTCAACAACAAATGTTTTCTCCACTGATACGCCAAACTATAACTCAGATTCAGAAACTGACTATCATATGTATTCTATCTGGACTCAGTGGTGTGTGTGCAGTCGTTAATCTCATGGGTACACACTAGCTTGAGATAACTGTGCATTAGCCACACTGATCTTTTCGCCATATTTGTTGTTCAGTTGTTATTCTGTGCAACCCTTTTATTGCTTTTGTGTTGTTGTTTCTATGCAGCAGACATAAGAATGAGACATCATGTTTATATTATTGCCTGCAGTAAAAACTGTCTCTGCATATGTAATTTGTTTTTTTTTCAACATATATTTCTGAAAATTAATTCAGCATTAGTTTGCTGAACTGCTCTTCACGCTGCTCAAAGTTCCTCAGTGTATGCAGGCTGCTTTTTGCGTGTATGTCTGCTTGTTTGCATAAGTCCTTATGTGGATGAGTGCTGGTGTCCTGAGAAAGGACATGTAATATTCTTTGACAAATATGTACTTTTGAATAACAAAGCCAAAACTGATGTGGAGATTTTCACACTGAGTTCATGAAATGTCAGTATTTTATCACAGTATCTCATTAAGTTTTGTTCTTTCCTTGCATTGAGTTACATGTATTTGTTTTTCAGTCTACATTTTACTCCTATCAGGACAAAATTCTTAGGCAGTAAACCTTTCCGCTTCTACTAATGCATCCATCCATCCATTCCCTCACCGATTATCCAGTACTGGGTCAGAGCCACCCAGGCATCCTTTTCCCCCCAGCAACATGATTCAGCTCCTCCTGGGAGATCACAAATGCTCCCAGGCCACCTGGAACATGTAGTCCCTCAGTGCATCCAAGATGTCCCTCCAACCGTTTGGACCACTGCTCTCAAAGGAAGATATTCTGGTCTGAGGAGGTTCATGAAGAGCTTTGCTATGTGGCCCAGTTCTCTCTTCAGCACCAAGGTCCCGCAAAACAGCAATGTATATAAATAGTATATAAAGCAATGAGTAAAATGCAT
>JBBMJY010000014.1:7384571-7398243 GCA_037833715.1 Toxotes lorentzi
CCCCCCCCCCCCCCCCCCCCCCCCCCCCCCCCCCCCCCCCCTCCCCCCCCCCCCCCCCCCCCCCCCCCCCCCCCCCAACAAAACACATCCCTAATTGGAAGTAGGGCTGGAACTAATGATTTTCACTGTCTATTAGTCTGATGATTATTTCCTCAGTTAGTTGATTAATCTATGAAGTCTGTGAAATAAAAAAGTGAAAGAAAAAAGTCCATCGCATTTCTCCAGAGCTCAGTGCGGCATCCTCAGGCTGCTCATATCATCTCGTCATATAGTCAGAAACCCAAAGATATTTATTTTACTTTCATATATGACAAAGAAAAGCACAGGATCCTCACATTTGAAAAGCTGGAACCAATTGCTTTCTGGCATTTTTGCTTGGAGTATCACTGGAGGGATATTAATCTGCTATTAAAATGCTGATTCATATTCTGCAGATTGAAGAACTGATTAAGCAATTAATTGTTTCTGGGTTTTTAGAGCTTGGGATTAAAAATCAGGATATCTCGGCCCCTGCTGCACTGATTTTTGTTATCTGCCTCTTCTGTTCAGTACTGTGTGGAAGTGCAATGTTAAATTGATGGAGTACACAAAGTCATAACTACAGAGTACTTTTTTAGCATTAAAAAGTAGCTTGAGGCTGATTTTGGCGAGGCTGACTACACTACTGTAGAGTTTACTCACCACAGGTGCACAGAGCAACACATTGTTCCAGTGTTCTCTAACCACAGCATGCGATGAATGGACTTCACTGAGGGGGGATCATCCTCCCCAACAGGCAATTTTCTCAATAATACAAAATCCATGTCCCAGCAGGTGTCTGAAATACCCTCACACTAACTGAGGGACTGACTGGAGCTTAGCCGTTGGAAATAACTGCAAATGAAAGCACTGATGGAAAGTATGTCTTACCATGTAGTTTGTTGTTAAATGTCACAGCTATTGAAGTGGACAGTTCATGTATCGGCACCCTTAAAGGAAACAAATCTTGCTCAGGTCTGATTGCAATCCAGGGACATGATTAATCTCTGCCTGTCTTAGACAAATAAGAAGCCATTTAAATTATCCAGTCAAGACAATGCAGGAAATCATCTCCCATGTCCAGCCAGAGATGGTGGTTTACTTTCCCGCTTTCAGGGAACTGTGGTGGACATGAATCATCTTTGCCGAGCCGCTAGCGGTAATTCTTCTGTCACAGCTGCATCTCTTGTTTCCCCCACTTGTTACCGAAACTCATTAGTAGATAATTGAAAGTAACGACACTGATTATGAAAAGCGCTTGAGCAGCATCCCAGGGGTCTTTGCAATTTACAAGCTGGCAATGACATGCGGATGATGCTATTGTCTACCACAATCCATAAGGGAGAAGTGCTATTTACAGGCAGGAAAAAAAAAAAGTTTTGGTTTATGATTAATTATTACGGTATGTTGTGTTTCAGCATGTCTGTCTCCAGATCACCGATGCTGACCTCCAAGATGAGCTGTGGAGTTTGTTTCTCCCTTGGTGATAAAGAACTATCGAAGTAGTTAAGGTTAATACAGTATTTTAAAGGAGAAACTAAATACTGTTAGGAAAACTAATGTACCTCAAGTTACAGGGATCATTTTGAATAATAGCATAAATAGTCAAAATATTTAAAGGATGAGTTTGACAATTTGACAAATACAGAACATTCGCTTTCTTGCGGAGAGTGAGATGATACCACTCACATATCAGCAGTCTGTGAGCAAGAATCCTAGGAATAGGTGGAAATAGCTCACCTGGCTCTGCCCCAAGGTAACCAACAGTGCCTACCATGCAACCAGAGACTTTGTGCTTCCAGCCAAGAAACAGTCCCCATTTGTTACTTGTAGTTTTTATGTTATGTTGTTGTACGGATTAAACTGAGCTGTTTTTGGACTTCATGCTAAGCTAAGCGATTGCAAACTTAAGATAGATACTGCAGTTTAACTCTTCATCAATAATATTACTAGTTTCTACTAAGCTAAATTTTAGCAGGTATCATGATCCCGTAATGGTCTCTTGCATCCACACTGGCAGGTGTACAGCTTATGTCAGTTGGTTCCCTGAGAATCAAACACCAATAACTTTTCTGCAGAGTCACTAATTTAACAGTCATTTAGTGAGAAATCCATCCAAGAGACAGGTATAGACTATATCATTTTTTTTCCTCCACCTCAGTGGACCATGATGTAGTAAGGCAGCAGCCACAAGCAGCTGCATTTTGAGAAAGAGTCAGAAATTATACTTTTTCTCAACTGGAGCGCGACTTGGTATTTCTGTGGTTGCCTCAAGAATCTCAATTTTCAGCCAAAATACTGCAACCTAGCACCAATAAATGTATTTTATTATGTTATTAATTATTAATATCAACATGTTACTTTCCTCTTTTTGCATTTCCTTTGTTGTATCTTACTGTGTCTCACAAAGCCTTAGGAATATTCATTTGATGTTGTGAGATTGTTATTATTGGCAAAACGTCAAAATCTATTTGTAGTTGTTTCTCACACAGTCAACAGCCCTTCGACTCACAGAGAGGATGCAAAAAAAAGGAGCACAAATAACTCAATCAAAAAATCTTCTTCTGCTTGTGAGCAATGTTCTTTTGTTCTCTAATGTTTTAGAGGGAACGATAGAGGAGGTACAGGTCTGTGTTGTTGTATTTTCAATTCTGTGTAATTTTTGTTCCTTCATATTTTTAATTTTCACTGTCATTCAACTGAACGTTTCAGCTGCGCATTTAAAGATTGTCTGGTGTGTAGAAAAGTAGATTAAGCTGCATTGGTGGAAGCAGTGCGTCACAGATTTCTGATACATGACAACATGCTGGATTTGTCCTTTAGACTGGGGCTCAAGCACAAGAAGAATTGAAGCATGGGAGATGACAGATGTCGGTGGGTGGCGCACGCAGGTCTCGTGGTGGCCGACAGTACGCACTCAGGCTGCAAGATGCTGGCAGCATTTCTGTCCTGAGCTGAGACAGTATGAATACAAATGAAAATATTGGTTTTCATTTCAGTTTCATCCACAAGCCACAGTGTGAACAACAGGATTTGCCATGACCAATAAATTCAAATGTGACTTCTGAAGCAGTAAAACAGGATTCAGACACGGTTTGTGACCTTCTGAGCATATAACTGACTGATTAAACAGACCAGCCTCACAGAATTATGTTTGCATCCTGCCATGTTTTGTCTCTTGGCTCAAATAAACACCTGCTGTCCAGAAACATCTTTTTTAATACTGGGTTGTGCTTATTTTTAGGATTCCTTTAATTACACTGCAATATGCTTCCACAGTGCATCTAGAATTTTATAATATGCACAAATCTGCAATCTAGATTGTGTTAGATTATAATATTTTATGTACTAAATTAACATTTTGGCCTGATGGTAACTGGGATGCTATTTGCAATCTTCCTTAGATTTAGATTAGATTTAGATTTAGATATTTTGACCTGTTTTGTGGCAGTAGAGAAAAGACCAGGAGGTTGATCAAAATTAAAATTTGAGCAAATGTCACGTGGCAGTCTGCTTAGTGCTTAACTAGATATTTTAAAAAATTATTGTAAAAAAATTAATTCAATTAAAAAAAGAAGAAAAATGTTGGCAGGAGAGAGATATGGTAAAATGCAGCACAAACAGGTATCCTCCAGCTTGATGAACCATCCGTATTGAGGACAGAACACCCACTCTAGCATAAAGAACAAAATGTGTCAGTAAAAAAAAAAACAGACAACAAAAATACACAATCCGATACTCAGAAAGTGCTCGTGTGGTACCTCCACAGGAAAGGAATGTGGTGCTGGTTTCTAAAACAAGAAGAACATTTCAGAGCTCCCCTAAACCGACACCGTCTCGGTTGCTATAGCAATGGCAGACGACCACACACTGTCTGAGAGTTTATGTCTGGCACTGACAAAAATTAGTGGCATACCTCAGGCAACACACATACAGTTCACATAAATAGGCTTCTGATGGAGTGGAGGTTTGCAGCGACCTAAAAACTGCACAAATTTAGGATAAACAAGGATATTTTTTTAGTGACTCCTCTGCACTGAATATATATTATATGGCGTCCACTCACTTTGTCCTTGTGTGACTCTCTATCTAGCACACACACCAACACATTTGTCCCACTTGACACATCCCTTCCTGGTCATACCCCCCCCCCCTTTTCTCTGCTCTGACACTCTTTTCTTCTTGTTTCCTTTCTCAGCTCCCCAGCTGTGATCAGACACTCTTTCACATGACGCCTAAGTCTAGATCTGAGGGAGCGTGGAACATCCCTTCACAGTCAGCCCCTGCTGAGATCTCGATCACTATCTGAATTTCTGACTTTCGAATCTTCGGCTGCATTTCCAGCTTAATCCCTGCAGCTTGTTTTGCCACATACATCAGGGACAGAAGAATAGTTCATGGTGCATCCGATGGTTGCAGAGTGATTCATCTGTAGGTGCAGAGGCAGGAAGCTGAGGTGACGCAGGAGGTTTAATACTGTACAGTATGTTCCCTGTGGTGTTAAAATGAGCAGAAAATAATATTACGCTGCAATCTGCAACTTAGAAAACTTAAAAGTATCACCCTCTTTTGTTTACTATGCATACAACCTCCAGAAGAATGCTTACCCTGTACTTGTTGGCCCACTTACACGGCCAAATTTCCACTAAAGAAAACCACAATAGGTGGTTTACGTAAAGACACAACAGCTGCATCTTTTTGTTGTTCACCAGCAAGACAGAAATGTCCAGTAATTACATGCTGGTAACCTCCGTTTGCACAAATGTGTCCTCATCTTTATCTGTGAAACAGCTTTGGAAAAGATATACAAGATTTTCAAGTATTTCCCAGACAGAATCTACAGCTACATTTACAGCCAGATGTTTGAGCTGAACCTTCTGTCCATGTTTTAAAGCCACAAACCACTTTTAGGTTCAATGTGTGTCATTAAAATGTTCTTTAAAATGTTCAGCTACACATGGAGTATGTGCTGCAAGTACACCTGAATTATTTATTGTTCACTTTCATTCATACATCCTGGCGAAGCTACAAGGATTTGACAACCTCTTTTTTCTGCCAAACATTTCATGCTGTGATAACATCAAGTTGAGAGTATGAGTAGGTTTTTTTTTGGTTCTTGTTGTGAAAGTTCTGCTGGCACTTACATGAAATTTTATCCAAGTGATACGGTATAGAGAGTTGAAACCTGGAAAATAACATTTGAGATATGCTGACATAAATCAGGACAGTGAGAGGTCTCTCTGTCAGTCGCGCAGTCACCTCATGTTGCCGACGTTAGCCCCTGCTGAGAGAGCATAACTGAAGAGGATTTAACACTTGATCTCATGGAAACAGCTGCATCGAGGGAGATCACTTTCCTAGCTGTCCATGCTCCAGGACCACTTACTGAAGGCTTAACATCCAGCTTTCTTCAGTCCTGGGAAGCAATTTGCTGCAGCTAAGGAATAATCCAGCATTGCTGAATCTTCACAGGGGCAGTTCAGCCCAATCAGAAAACAAACCAAAAAACAAAAAACTTATTTATTTACTATTAGTATCTAGCCATGCATATAGCTGTGGAGTAGATGTGGGAACAATGCAACAGCAACATGTCTGCCAACTATCCTGCTCATGGAGAAACACGCTGCTGTTGAGTAAAATGCCCTTTTGTGATGCTTTAACCAGAAAAGAGCAGATATCACTGGGATTAATGAGGGAAATGTGTGTGTTTTTTGCTATTTGGAAGACCTCGTGTTTTGTGTTTTGAAAGTGTAGCTTGCATTGAATGCCTGACTTCAGCATCTTCCATGCTCTCAGCTGGGCATTGGAGCTAACACAATTAGGACTGTTACACTGCCACCAGGCTGCTGTAGCCCTTTAAGGGCAGAGAACAGGCGATCACAAAGGACAAGCTTCCACTCACTACACAAGCCCTGCGTGTCATGGCTGACCTTTCCTTTCTCTTGCACTGTCTGAACTGATTAGCTTTGCTCAGTGGCAGATACACCACAGCTTACCGCCACTGTCCAAACTCAGTCTGATAACAACTTGAGCAAACTCCTCCACTCTGACACAACAGCTGAGGCACAGTTTGAAGGGGCACTGGGCTGATAACTGTTCTCATCTTTGGTGCCATATTCTAACCGCCCTTGAACTCATTTGCTCTTTGAAGGCAGCAGATAACTCCTATCTACAGATGTGTTAATTGGGCTTTCAGAAGGAAGTCAGCATATTAAAGTAGTCTGGGGGCTCGCTGGCGAAGCCGACCAAAGCCTCAGGAAATCACATGTGATTCAACCTGACCTTCATCTAATGTGCAGTCTGGGAACCATACAAAGCTGGGCTGAATTAGCTTTGCCAACGCGGCCAGAAAAAAAAAATACTACCACAGTATTTCTCCCTACCCACAGAAACACCCAAGAGCCACAATTTGGTGCATAAATTTATTTCAACAGATATTAACATTTTGCCTATTCTTTTTTTTTTTTTTCCTTTGTTAAAGACACAAGACATACAGTATATACATTAGATTCTACAACAACACTTGCTGGCAGAAAAACTGTTTGATCATTTGATCGGGATAAACTGAGTGGGAGGAAGGCTACTCTCTAGAGCTTCATTTAAACTTTACATAATTTGACACCTCATCATTAAACTTGACATATAACAGTCCATGAGAAACAACAGTGCACAGAGCAGTCTAATGAGGATTATGGCTATGATGTATAACAAAGTCACAGCTGCTCACATCAGAACACTGTAACTTGTCAAGTTGGCGGCTACATGTGTACATAAGTTATGATACGTCATGTCATGATATGCCATGTTGTGTTGTTATGTTGCATCATGTTATGCTGCATCATGTTATGTTGCGTCATGCTATGATCAAATCATGTTATGTTGGGTCACGTTATGTTGCGTTATTTTTTGCAATAATATAACGTCATGCCACCCTATGTTATGTTTTCTGTTGTTTTCTGACCTAACACCCACGATATGAAGGTCCATCTAATCCCTGTCTTTTTGTTGTAAGGCAGGGCTGATTCACATCTACTGACTGATTACCTTATGACAAATGCTATGAGGAAGCCAGCATCTAAGCACACAATACATCCGTTTGGTCTGTGGACTGGCTCATAAAATACAGGAAAATGTGTATCTGCAGAGATTTGTCATCCACTATAATAAGCTCAGCAACTATCATGAGGAGCTGTGGATGACTGGGAGGGGGGTTGGTGACCAGTTGTTTCATTTGGGCTCAATTAGACTTGATGTTCAAGAAGAGGACAGAAGCCGAACCAGAGGAGCACTGGCACTGTCGCTATAGCGACAGAGCTGATGGGCTGTCATGGGAGGAGTGGGAAAAGTGAAGACAAGCGAACATTCACACACACACACACACACACACACACACACACACACACACACACACCTGACTGACATAATGGTAAAGCAATTCAAGCAAGCAAAATAACAGTAATGAGCACGCATTCAACCATTCACACTGAACATACTGTGCTTTTTAGATGCTTTCATAATTACAGCAAATCATAAATACAGCTGAAGCTGTAGCCGTGTGCTGGTCAGGATCAATCAACAGCTTGCAGAACACTAATGGCTGACACAGAGGTCATTCCTCCAGAGAAAAAAACACCTGGGCTCTGCTATTCAACTGACACATTTGGATGGATTCCCAGAGAAAGGGACAGGGAGATTAAATTAAAGGTGAGCATAGGGTGAGCAACAACATATTCTGAGCAGTGTGTTTAATGTTGCATCGTCATAATGAAATATCGGAACACCTTTTGTGATGCTGGAAAATTAATTTGTGAGGTGTCAACCCGCAAAGCAGCTCTGAGCTTTAACTGATTGAATGAAGACAGAATGAGCTGTTCTCACTGACAACAAGGAAGCACAATGATTATACACCAAAAATGGATGTTACAGTTACAAGGTTACAGTGACAAGAAGATGCAGAAATGAGTGATGTCTATTCACCAATTTGTCTTCCATACCTGGGTCAAGAAAACTTGATCCAGTTCAGATAAAACCCAAAACTATAAGAGAAAATGGAGAACAGCAGCTGCTACCATGTTATACATTGTGATAGGCTTTAGATCATAACTCTGTATATTGAATTTCTTGTGATAGACTGTACATTCTGTCATATTTAGCTGCTACATACAATGCCTCGTCCCAACAGTAAATGTAAAACCCTAAAACCCCTTTCCCGGTTGTAGAAAACTAGTACAGCTACATAGTTGAACTACCTGATATTACGGTGCACTCCTAGAAATATCAAATTATTTACAATAAAGAGTTATAGTTTTCTCTAAGAGCTCTTCTCCTTTACAAAAATCTTCTGCTTTAGCGTTTGAAACACACACATACACGTCCAAACACACACGGCAGGTAGAAAAGAAACAATAGTCTTTGTTCCGTCACCTTTTTCACTCAGAAAATGTTCAGTCCCTGTGTTCTACTGTTACAATGGAAATTAAACTCATTGAGAGCAGTTTAGAAGCGGCAGATGTGTCTTCCAGCCAGTCAATCAATTTCCATTAAAAATAAAACAGGAAGTGGCCCACTGAAGTGTCCTGAGGTGATGTCTATCACTGAGAATCTGTATCTCAGTCTAGACACCTACGAGAGAAGATGTCTCGTACAAACTGCTACATTAAGCTTTCTTTTTGTCCTTTTTTTTCTTTAGAACACTTTCACTTTAAAAAGTCTGTGACAAATTTTATGCATTGGAAGTTGGCAGGAGGTCTGGGAAATGGCAGACGAATGTAGTTGCGTAGATTGCTCTCAGATCACCGGCCGCCAGCTTGAACAGCATCACCTGATCAGATGACGTTTCGGCCTCCCTGGAGCTTTTATTCTGAGACAAATAAACACTAAAGTAAAGAGACATGGATTGATGAGTGAGAAAATACAGCGTATGTAATTATAGTATCATTAGCACCACCACAGTGTATGGGCAGAAAACACAAATGTCTGGATGGCAGAATGATCTGCTGAGAGGAGCGTCATCAGCACTGTTTAGTGCTGCCTGCGTTGCTTCTCAGCATGGGAAGGAGTCTTTGGTCACAAATCAAAACCTAAACGGCATGTGCCAATGATAAGCTGTCCAAGTGTGTACCACTGATTGATGATGTCCACTTTCACAGCGGTGGATGTGATCCTGAGCTTCTCTTTCATGGTTAAAGTACCTCTCCTTATTCGCTGGAGTCTTTGTGGTAGTCATCAACACCTCTTCACAGCTTGTTATTACTGTGAAAAAGCATCTAGTTTCCAGCGCTAACATTAGTGTGGTCACACACAGATTTCAATGGCAGTTGCCATCACCATCTGGCTTTTGTTCTTGTCTCGGCCTGGAGACTGGTGCTGTCCAGACTCCTCTCTGGGAGACAACGGGTCAGAGAGCACACTACGTTTAAGTGGCGCCGGCCGCAGGCAAGATGTTCCTGGAGGGGTGGAGGGCTCAGGGTGTCTGTGGGAGGAGCGTGATGTAGTGGACGACGAAGAGGAAGTGCAACTGCCAGTGCACACTCCCGAGCTTGACCTCTCACCTCTCTTGGCTCGGCAAGATGCTCTGCGCCTGAGCTCGCTAACCAGCTCATACTTGACAAAGCAGAAGACATCCTTGACTCCACAGCGTTTTTCTGGCTCAGCAGCGAGCAGCCTTTGAAACATGCGCAAGGCATCGTCAGTGAAGCGGCGCCACTGAGACGGGTACGTTCCCACAGGACAACCTGCTTTCTGCCAGCGGCGAAACTCCTCGTAGAAGGCATCGGCCGGCAGTGCTGCCTCCCAGGGGAAATTGCCCGTCAGCATGCAGAAGACCAGCACGCCAAACGCCCACACATCCAGACTGGTGGTCACAAGGAAACCCTCAGCACGACTGGCACGACACACCTCCGGAGCTGTGTAGGGAATGGTACCACTCACTCGTTTCACGCGGCAGCCCACGCGTCGAGTCATTCCAAAGTCTGCTAGCTTGATGCGGCGGCACTCGCGGTCAAACAACAGCACATTCTCAGGTTTGACATCCCTGTGCACCAGGTTTTTACTGTGCATAAAGTCCAGGGCCAAGCCCAGTTGTTGCATGCAGCGCTTGACCATTTCCTCTGGCAGGCCCACCTGAGAGAAAGAGGAACAGAAGAGTTGGGAGACAGAAAGAGAGAAAAATTGAGATTTAGATTAATTCAATCTAATAGATACAGTGTCCTTTGTAGGAGGTGAGAGCTTTGTGGTGAGGTTACAGTACTGTTAAAAAGAATAGGTGAAGGTTATATTGAGTGGAGGAATGAAAGCACAGTGTGAAAAGTGACATGCTACTCCAAAAAGGAAAACTGAAACAAAAGAGTCTCAGTTCTGACTTCTGCAACCATTTTTAATGAGTCTTTAGAAGAACCTTGAAGTCAAGCACTCCCTGCACATCAACTGGCATAGCACTAAAGCAAAGTGAGAGCTCTGCGCGGAGAGAAAACCAGGACGAAGACAAAGCTCCAATCCCAGGAGAGCTTGTTAAAACCGTCGTGTCTGAACATGGTGACGGATTGGAGCGGCTCTGGCTGAGCGAGGATGGTGATTGGAAGAGGGAAGGATGATAGCGTTACCTGTGGGGGGATGATGTCGAAAAGGTCTCCAGCGGGGGCATATTCTTGTCCAAACACATAGCTGTCCTCCGTCTCAAAAAGCACGTCCAGGACTTTGATGATGAAAGGGCTGCAGCTAAGTGAGCCTGTTAGACTGTATTCCCGCAGGAAGCTCTTCAGCTTCGTCTTGTTCTTGGTAACAAACTTCAGCGCCATTTTGGTGCCTTCAAAAATCAAATAAACACATAGCAGACATGGATGGACACAATTAAACCTGTATACTTTATTAATATCGGTCAAATATCAATGTTTTCGTATCCAGAACATTTCAAGCGTCATCCAAAAAGCTCTTAAAGGTGAATTTGGATGTGTTGCTGTTTCCTACTACCCATACCCGTCTTGTAACAGCTGCTGGGTTCATTCATGTAAACATGTCCAGTGAATTAATCTCACCCCCATTACACACATACAACCAGCTGCTCACGGTTATAGCTGCAGAAACACAGAGGCTCTTTAGTGAGCACACAGCACTCTTAATCTTGAATGCCCTCTCAGCCTCTCAGCCTCCCTGTGCACTAATTTACAATGTTTTGTTATACTGCTTTCAAACTGAGCCAGCTCTCTAACCTTGATTTTCTTGGGATTAAGCAGTAGACCTAAAACAAACCCCTTTTAACTGTGCTGATATTAATTTCTGGGCACAGTGCTTTAGGATTTATAACACTCTGATCTGCCTTAACTGGTTATCATCAGCTGTGAGGCATGCTGGCACAGTGTGGATACTGAGATCTGAACAATCTGTTTTATTATTTATTTTTCATATTTATGCTTGACTGATTAACGATAAAAGATGGTTGACAGTCAAGACATACTAATAAGACAGGGACTGAAGATTTTGATGCGTTGATGCCTTAACCAACTCACCCTGTGTTCGGTGAGCCACCAGGTCCACCTTGCCATACGTGCCCTTCCCCAGCTCGCGTATGTGCTCATACTGTTTGGCTACATCTGCTGCCGACAGAGACGTGATGGCCAGGGCCTGCATGTCCTCCACTGGCACCCCTCCGCAGTAGCCCATCTTGGATGTAGGGGAGCCCCCGCCGCTGCCCACCCGTCCCGGCCCAGATGGAGAAAGAGACAGGCTCGCCTTGACGCTGTGGGGCAGACTAAATGAAGAGAACACTGCTTACAGTCAGGTTTTATTCCGCTGTGATGATAGCTGGTGATATAAATTTTATGCATGAATGTGTTTATGACAGAAGGCTCTTCAGTAGCTTTCTGTTTGCTGGCGCATATTCATATATTCTTGTCTGTACAGCATGTCCCAGTGGGTGGTTAAATCAGGAAGGCTTTAACAGAACTTCATTTCCATACAATCAATTCAGGGGAGGCATCAACAGGGGAAGTGCTTTCAGTAAATGTATTGGACTTCCTGCTGTCCCTCTAAATCACTCTGGCCAGCTTTCAGATATAGTCTCAGACAGGACTTACTGGCAGTCAGCAATGGGGAAATCAATATGAGCAGGTAGAAGGACTAACAAATGGAAATAAATGGAGGAGCTGACAGCTTCAGGGTGTATACATGCTGGTAAGGTAAGCTGCAGATCATCTGTGACCACACTGAGGCGATCATAAATATACACTGATCATACAGTAGCTGTAAGAAAGGGGGTTGCAAAGTTTTGCATGGAAAATGCATTTACTTTTCACAGAGGTTGCTCTGAGTATTGCGGCCATATTGCTGAGGCTGAAAAAAAAAATACTGCAACAGAAAAGTTAATGCTGATTTTCAGAAGTGTCAAGTATGAAATAGGTCAAACTGATCCTAGGAGGCAAAAATATAGCTGTTTTAATTGCAAGTTCAGATGGAGTCAGCCACACCAAATGTACCAACTGACAAATTAAAATCAGAGATGAGTGACTGTGTATGTGAGCTTGTGGTGTAGCATTTGAGCAAATGGTGAGGGAAAATTAAAGAAAACTAAAACTCTTGAGCAAACTGCACAAATTGGAGCATTTGATTAAATGAAGTGGATCACAGTAATGATCCTACCCATTGTCTCTGTCTCTCTTCAACCGCCCCTCCCCCCAATAATAATCATCCAATCATGCACAGCACGCACACACACATGCACTAATAGGCACCAAATAAGCACAAACAATTTCGCTGATGGCCTTCTTCATCCATCATTCAAAGGCAGCTGCTTTGCTCTTTGTTCTTCTTTCCCTGAAGCCAGTTTCTCAGCCCCACAGGTTTAAACTAGGTTGCAAACACTTAAACAAGGGCATCACAAATGTGTGTGTGTAGTGTGTTTGTGTGTTGACTGTTAGGTACATTAGGTAGGGGAGAAAAGCTGAATTAATGCACAGTACTAATGTACAATTGATGGAAACATGGAACAGGATGTTTTGTTCCGACATTCTGGAGGTGTTGAGGTTCCTCAGCTATCTTGTGGGAAGAGTGTGATAAATATAACTATTAGACAGAGAAAACTAAAATAGGATGTGACCATTTGCAGCCTTGTGTTCTTGGCTCAGCGCTTTCTCGAAGAAAAAAACAACAACAACACTGCAAATAGAAAGAATGCCCTGTGTCCTGTATGTATATCTACAGATCACACTTGCTTCTTGATTTGATCATAAATATGGGGATGGTTATATAAGAGACTGTGAATATTGTAGCCTACTCATACTGAGCGTGCCCACTGTATAGCCTTCAGCGAGTCGACACAAATGTTGATCCCTATCCAGACCAGTTTGTGGTCCAGGTTTTGGTGATTAAACATTTAAACAGGACAGACAGACAGACAGACGGAAAGCACATTTCCTCTGACCGCCCACCTCGCATGGCCCCATAGCCTCCATCAGTGAGAACGAAGCAGAGCGAAGGGAGTGCTTGTTTACTGGCACTCCTTCCAGTTAGCTCCACGGGTAGAATGTGCAGCACTCCAGCATGGTTCTTAATCACATTACTCAGCTCCCACAAAAAAAAAAGGGAGGGGGGGGGAGGGGGGGGGGGGGGGGGGGGGGGGGGGGGGGGGGGGGGGGGGGGGGGGGGGGGGGGGGGGGGGGGG